>JAQZBX010001170.1:0-87679 GCA_029593785.1 Cabassous unicinctus | reverse complement strand
ACATTTTATAAAGGTGCCTAGATTACCCAAATATTACTCAGAAACTACAGGGATTCCCATGCTCCCCACCGCCCACACCCCCAAAAACACCCCACACAACCATTCCCCATCCGTGTGGTACTACACCCGCAATGGATATACACATCCTGGGGCCTTGCCACCGAGCATAGACCACAGTTCACATCACAGACCACACTCTGTCCCACCCAGTTCTGCATGGTATATTCTGATGGAAAATGGCCTACATTTGTCGTTGCTTCGCCACTCAGGACAACCCCCAAAGTCCCAAAAAAGCCCGAGTATTTCAACTGCCCCTCCTCTCCCTGCCCCAAAAATGTCCAGTGGCCACCGGCTCCACCTCACTGTTACAATTTCTTTCATTGCTTGAATCATAATATGTCTACAACAGAACACCACCAATTCCACTCTAGTCCACAGCTCCTCCCCCCATCCTGAGGGGACTTGGAAGGTGATGTCCACTCCACCTCCAAGTGAGAGAGGGCTTCCGTTTTTAAAAACAAAACAAACAACCCCTTTGATTCAGATGCAGATTGTCAATGGACCACACTCTAAAAATTAATGCCTTTGAGTTTGTATTAACTTCTAGGGCTACCATACAAATTACCACAAACATGGTGGCTTTAAACAAAGAGACTTATTCTGTCACACTTCTGGAAGCCAGAAGTCCAAAGTCAAGGTGTCAGCAGGTTTGTTCCCTCTAGAGGCTCTGAGAGAGAATCTGTTCCAGGCCTTTCTTCTAGCTTCTGATATTTGCCTGCAATCCTCAGTGTTCCTTGGCTTGTGGACACATCACTCCAATCTCTACCACCGCCTTTACATCTCCTTCTTCTCTCTGTGTCTCTGTGTCTTAAATCTCCCTCTGCCTGTCTCTTATAAGGACAACTGTTGTTGGATTAAGGGCCCACTCTAAATCCAGGATAATCTCATCTTGAGAACCTTGATTTAATTATATCTGCAAAAGCTGTTGTTCCAAATAAGGTCATAATCACAGCTCCCAGGAGTTAGGACTTGGGCACATCTTTTGGGACACCACTATTCAACCTGCTATAGAGCTGTCTCAGGGTGTCTGAAGAAATAGAAAAGAATTTTAGTGTTCTGAGATATGAAGCCCTAAATGTTTCAAATATGTACCAGAAAATTAGATGCTGCCACTGGATGTGACATACTGATTCACCAGAGCCATGTGCAGAGCTAAAAATGTGGTGCACAGTGGCTCAGAAGCACAAATAAAAGTATTGGAAGCCTGGAAGAGTGGTTTTTTGTAAATATCATGGGATGGTAATAAAGAAATTGCTATTTCTGGGCATGCTGTTAATTCTGCTTTACTCTTCCATCCTGAACCTGCAAATTTCTGGAGGGCTGTCCTGTCAGCATTGGCTTTAGCTATGGTGAAAGAAAAACCTGAGGTCCAAGTAGAGCACGGCCAGTGAACTGTGCTTCTGGTCAGAAACCAATCAAATTTGACCAGGTACTAATTTCCCCAAGTTCAAACCTTCATCCTTTGCCAGTTAATTCTGAAAGAGCATAAGGAATCAGAAATGAGGTCAGAACAGTGGTTCAAAATGAAGCAGAGTGCAGGGGAAAAATTTTTCATCCAACTTCTGACCTGAAGCTTACATTTCAAAAGGCATCCATGAAAATAGGACAGCAAATTATATCCTTTATATTAAAGAGAAAGGTAAAGTTGCAAGACCATTCAAAAAGTGTGTGGATTTCCTACAGTGTCTGGAAGTCCCTAAAACTCTTGGGAGCACTTATGTTTGGGGCTTTGTTTACTCTGACAGTTTGTGAAATCTGCCTGAGACCTGTGTAAGCATAACCTCTAAAATGACCTCCTGACTCAATTTGAAATCTCTTAGACATAAAAATTCATTTTTATTTAATGTTTTCCCCTTTTGATCAAGGTATTTTTCCAGATGCATCACTGGTTAGTGCTTGGCAATAAGCCCTTGGTGCCAGGGAGGTTCATCCCCAGGAATCATGTCCAATGTCAGGGGCAGGGTAGGGGGTGGTGTAGTGAGTTTCTTTGCTGAGTTTGGCTTGGGGAGAGTCCACATCTGAGTGACAAGGAGGTTTTCAGGAGGTAACTTTTAGGCATTAATTTTATTTAGGCTAGGTTTCATTTTTACAGGAATATGGTTCATAAATACAAGTATTAAGATCAAGAGGGCTTGGCATATATGCCTGTTTTCTTCTATTAGGCACTACCTATATATTCCAGAGATTATTGCCATTTTATTTGAGAAAGTAGCAGGACTCCCCAGGATGGGAGTATAATATTTTGTTGGCTACTATGGGGGCCTCTATTGAGAAAACAGACCTTTGACAACACGAATACATCATATTCCATAGAAGTATGCTTTAGGTACATTTTCCCTATATATCACCCCACTATCAATACCGTGTACTGGTGCCATAACTTTGTTATAGATCCTGAAAGAACATTCTTATAACTGTATTCTTAACCAAAATCCTCAGCCACCCCAGGGTTCCCTGAGTTTTACAGTCGCCCATATTTTCCTCTAGCTTTCCTTCTATCATCATGGGTGGCCCAAACCTTGCCCTTTCAACAACATCATCCCCTTAATTGCACTCATATCACTGTGCCACCATCACCTCCGTCCATTAGAAAACAGTTACAATCCTATAGGACACTATAGGAAAGGCACACAGCCTCATGAAATCAATACCCCTTATTTGGGAATATATGATAATCTATTTCCCCAATATAATATAGTTATACTCATTTATAATTCTCTTACTCGTGATTCTTCTACTCCTTTTATTTGAAACTAAAATTATCATTGTACCCATTAAATATATATCCCAGAGACTTAAATCTTTGGATTGTTCATATGCCAGTTGAGCCCTGAATCCCAGAAGGGTTGTGGCTAACTACTACACTCCAGTTCTTATGGCTTACTCTGGACAGCCAATAAAACAGTGATGGACAAGTTTCATGCCAAAAACCAAGGACTATCTACAACTGCAAGCAAAAACAGTTCCTTCCCTCTGCCCCATAATATCTAAGCCCCCTCACTACCTGAAGCAGTCAGAGTGAACATCAATCCAAATCCCTCAAGATTGAGGAATGAACAAACATAATGGGGGAGGGTAACCATAGACCAAAGTAGATTTATTGTTAATGCAGTTATTATTGTGTAGTAACAGAAGAACTTCTAACAATATTATAACGATAGTGGTTACCAGGGATTCAGAGGGGAGGGGAGGGATGAACAGATGGAACATAGGGCATTTTTAGGGCATTGGAATTGTTCTGTATGATACTGCAATGATATATACATGACATTATATGTTTGTCAAAGCCTATAAAACTGTATAGTGCAAGATGTATACCATAATGTGAACTATAGACCTTGGTTGGTAGCAATACTACAATATATTCATCAATTGTAACAAATGATGTGTTAATGTACTAATGTAAGATGTTAATAATAGGGGGAAATGTGTGTGTGTGTGGGGGGGTTACATGGGAATCCTCTATACTTTTTACGTAAATTTTCTGTAATCTAAAACTTCTCTAAAAATAAAGTTCATCTCAAAAAAGTGTGTGAATTTAATTGCCTAGTTTTATATTTTCTAAAAACTTTTTAAACTAAATTTTTTAACTTGCTAGAGTCTATTTCACATTTAGGAACTTTAATTCAGGTATCGCTAATAGATTTATTATTTTTTTTAAAAAAATCCATCGTATATCCACCTTAAAATCACTCAGTGTAAGGCTCTAGTCAAGTGCTCCAAGGATAACATTCTACAAGGGAAGAGTGACATCTGCAGGAACTGCATGTCACTACATGGTAAAAGCTACAGGAATTCTCAAAAGTGCAACAAACTTTCTGTGCACCGACAGACTTACATAATGAAAGCTGCTTAGCTTCTAGGTGCCTCAGTTTCCTCATCTGTAAAGAAATGATAATAATTGCACGTACATCATATGGTTCTTGGAAGGACTGTTACACACTCAGCAAGTGGCCTGGCATATTATAAGCTCTTAACAAATCATTTTTGTGGCTTGGGTGATAGTGATGGTGGCTTTATTATGCTTTTCCATTGCACTTCTTGAAATTAAAAAAAAAAAGTCCAAGGGAAAAAAGGGGCCAGAGGCTATTCAGATTATTCAGATCATTCTACTATTTGACTGTTTTTCATAGGAACACTTCCAGATAAGAATCTGTCTTGTTTTTAAAGACCTTAGAGAAGGAAATTCCACAGCCTCCCACAACCATTCCATGGTTTTATATTCTTCAGCAGGGCCAGGCTCAGGCAATCATAAATAGGCAAGTAAATTTAGTTTGAGGAGCTCTCCTATCTCCCAATTCAGAATAGACACCATCCCCATATTAGAACATACATACCTTCATATTTTCAATAAACATTTGTTGAGCACCCTACTGGTGCCAGGTATGGTGTCATTTAGACTGCGTACAATGGGGAAGGGATATATTTCATGTCCTTGCAGAGTTTACAGTCTTCTTATCTGCTTGTGCTACTATTTCTCAGGGTTCTGCTCTGGGTAACATCTACCTAATCTGGTTGGTAAACTATCCCATGCCAATTGCTAATCGATCACATATCCAAGATAAATTAAATCCACTTTAGTGGGGGTCTTTCTGAAGACACAATAGTCATTTAGGCCTTTGTGTTAGGCTGACAGGATATTCTGAGTCAGGCAGGGCCTTGGGGCTCAGCCCTACTTCAATCATGAATTATCTGGTCCTCCAAAGAGCAGAGCCAACCTTTTTTTTTTTTTTGCCTTTCACCACTGTTTAAATATTTTCCTGATCGACCTAATAGACTTGAAGAACATTTACCCAATCATTCTTTATTATACAGTAGTTCCTTTAAATTCCTGATGGACGTAGGTCTCTTCTCATTCATCTCTCTAACACAAAGAGTTCTGGTAATCCAAAACTGCCACTGAAAAGTGCAAAAATTAAGTCAACCTGAAGTTTTCATCGACTACGCAGATTCCTAAATTTTACATAGCAAAGAGCCAGATGATAAAGCTACAACTGCTCTTTCCCAATTTTATAAATTCAAATCAGATACAAGTTCTTGGCCATTCTGCAAATTCATGTGTGTTTAGGATTCTGGACTCTGTAGGTGGTGATCCTGTTTCTGATGACATTTAATTACTGAAAATAAGAATACACTGGTCCAAATTAAGATACACAATTCCTTCACTTCACTGAATTGAATTGTAGCGGATGTATGTTCATTACCAAGAAATAAGAAGATAGGGTTTGTGTTCCACTATGCCAACATTTTCAATGTGGCATGGGTGTCTTTTTTTAATACTAATATCTATCTCTAATCTTAAGAATGAACATTGGCAGACTGCATCAACAAACCTTGTATCCTATTTCCTTAAATTCGATTTTTTCACTTTCAAGTCTCCTCAATAAAAATTGATCTGTAACAACCCCATACAGGCATGAACAAAATGTATAAATAAACCTTGGGAATTTATTACTCAGGAAACCAAAAATGCTATAGGAGAAAGGAATTGAACATTATTGACTGCTTCTTTATGCCAGGCACTTTGTATATGTTATCTCATTTAATCCTCTCAATAACCCAGTCAAGTCATTTGGATATTCAGACTGATACTTGTCTAGAAGATGAGAAAATAAAGACCAGGAGAAATTCTGTAACTTGCCAGTAAGTAATATAATTCCGATTCAGGCACATGTCCATCTGGTCTAGAGCACATGAGAACTGATATGGAAAGATCTGGTCTTTCCATATCTTCCAAAGAACCTGATTCTAAGTGCTGACTATGAATTTCAAATGAAAAGATGGGCTTGGAAATGAAATAAGACAGTGTCACTCACAAGGTAAACACTACAATAAAGCACTTTAGACCAGAAAATTAGAAGAAAAAAAAAGTCTTGAAATATGGTTACATATTTAATGTACCTTAGTGATTAGCAAACTATGTTGATCTTTTGTGGGGTTTTAAATGTAATTTTTATTAAGGTGCAGCCATTAGGAGATTAAATCTTATAGTGCAGTGTCTGTAGGCTATTTGTGAAGAATCTGGACCTCTCTATTGCTATAAATCCAATTCAGGCTAAGAAAACTCTGACTCTTAGAGTAATGAAGAAGCTTATCACATTTAAGCTTTATTGATCTCTGCTTTGTAATGATATCTCAGGGTACTTGGAATATCATTCTTGAGTCTAATTGGTTGTGCAATTAGTAAAATGTAGATTTATTCTACTCTAATCTTAACCCTAAAAATGTTAATGTAACACTATTTGCTCTTTCCTTTATTCATTAAAAATATTTTTAAACAGTTTGGAAGTTATTTATAAAACTAAACATGCAACTGCCATATGACCCATCAATTGCATTTTTGGGCATTTATCCTAGAGAAATGGTAACTTAGGTTCACACAAAAACCTGTGCACTAATGTTTATAGCACCTATATTCATAATAAGCAAAAACTTGAAACAACCTGAATGTCCTTCAACAAGTAGATGGTTAAATAAACTAGTAAATCCATACTGTGGAATACTACCCAGCAGTAAACAAGAACCAACTATTGATGCACACAACATGGGATGCAAACAAACAAACTCAAGGGAACTATCCTGAGTGAAAAAAAGTCAACCCCGAAGGTTGCATATGAATGATTCCATTTATATATCACATTTTGAAAAGACAAAATTATAGACATGATATTCCTACAAACCCCAAAATTCAAGCAAGTGGGAAGAAACAATAAACATGATACTTATGTTTTACTGGTATATGTGCAGAGGGAAGCAACAGGCATCTGATGGACCCAAGAACAGAAGCGCCTCAAAATAGCCAACAAGCATCCACTGGAAAGCATATCAGGACAAACTGAGAACAGCAGCTAAAACTGGGAGGGATTTTGTCCAAGGCACTCATTGAGGAGTGCAAGGGTCTGGAGCAGGAAATAGAGGGGTTGGGGCACTCTTGCCCCATTAACTCTCAAAGCTGACAAGCCAGGACACTTTATGCTTTTCCTGGACATGGCCCCACAATCAGGAGTGGAATAAAAATTGAGTAGGACAGGCAAAATAAAGATGAGAGAGAGACAGAGAGAGAGAGTCCAGTTAAAAGTGTAAAGGAGAAATTAAGTAACTAAGTCAAGAAATCCCAGCAAGTAAGCTGTACTTTTTTTTCTTTTCTTTTTTTTTTTTAACAAAAACAACTGAAGAGGGAGTTTTGAGAAGTAAGGACAGCCATCTACACCAAGTGCCCTTTGAAAGTTCAAGAAGAATAAATTAGCATAAAAATGAGCAACAGAAAAGTATAGAGGTCAAATCCCAATCAGGTTACCTTAATTAAAAAGAGAAGAATAGTAGAGTAACATTCCTATAGACCATGAATGCATACCAAAAGATACAGGTCAAAACTGTAATGTGCAATTTCAATACGAGCTTTAAGATATTAAGAAAATGATATAAAATATGAAAGAACATAAATCAGAATTTTAAAACTCAGAAATGAGGTGACAGGCCTCAAGAAAGAATTAAAGTGAAAGAAAAAAATTATTTTAGAAATGAGTTATAAATTAAAGGAAACACATGGGTGAAGAAGGAGATAATTTTAAAAATAAAAGTGAATAAATGAAGAAATCAAAAGGATTTGACAAGAGCCAACAGGGACATAAGAGTCCCTGAAGAAGAATACCAAAGAAAAGGAATAGAACAAATACAAAAGCTGTAATTCAAGAAAACTTTCCAGGAATGAAATAGATTTAAAACCATTAATTGAAAGAGTACACCTTGTACCTGAGAGTACAAATCCAGAACAATCAACTTCAAGACAAGTTCTAATAAAATTACCGAACTTAAAAAAATAATAATAAAACCTTCCAGGATCTAACTAAAAGGGCTTTGGATTTATAAAGAAATAAATTAGATTATCATCAGACCCTGTTTTATATTGTTCAAAATGGAATAACATTTAAACCATTCAAGGAAAGAACACATCAGT
The DNA here is from genome assembly GCA_029593785.1 of Cabassous unicinctus. Lineage (NCBI taxonomy): Eukaryota > Metazoa > Chordata > Mammalia > Cingulata > Chlamyphoridae > Cabassous > Cabassous unicinctus. Next base: position 79,662 of record JAQZBX010001170.1, on the reverse strand, counting down.
AAAGGATAACAAATCCACAGACTTGACCTTTAAGTAGAAAGGACTCAGACAAACTTTTATCAACATACAAGAATTCAGATAATAGTGTTCCCATGAGCTCTTTCTAAGGAATTACCTAGAAAACCAAAATGGCTAGAAGACATTAACATAAAAACTAGTGGTGAGTATTAAATATATAATTACTCATAGAACTGGGTAAATAAAAGGGAAGAGTTAAGCATTTATCTGTCTTTCCTATTTGAAGTGTACCTCTGGGTAGCCAAATAGAAGATGAGCATAAGTGTCTCCTCAAGAAAATTATTCCAGCAAATACATGAAAACAAAATGCTAGAATTTTAATATCACTAGTTTGCTACCACCCCATGAAATTAACAGCTCTGAGCCTTGAGCATCAACGGCTGCTAACATCAAAAGAGCAAAAACCAGACATTATATGCTTCCTGATGAAAGAACAAACCACCACCTATGGTCTTGCCAAAGGGATCAAACTTGAGTCTGAGCAAATCTCTGGATCCAGTCGCCAATTTGCAGAAAATACAAAGGACAGGGGGACATGATGAATTGCATTATGATTCCACAAAGAGCAGAATCCAGAATGAGAAACTCTATGGGTTCTTTCACAAAGTGTAGGTAAAGGAAGGAATGCAGGAGAGCCTGTGGATTTTAAAATACTTAAATGTCTTTAATAAGACATTTTTAAATGGGCAGAACTAAATGACCATGTCTAGAAATGCACGCTCGGCAGTTAAAACATGAAGAAACCCAAGGGAATGACTGCAGCAGACATCAGGGCAAAAGGCTCTTTGGGAGGATGGGTGGGCACAGTGATCGGTGTGGTGAGCATGAAAGGGATTCTGGGGTAGCTGGCAAGGTTCTCTTCTGTGGTTATTTGTGTCTGTATTTTATTTTACAATGAAAAGTATCCATGGACTTAAACATTACTAACCAAATAAGTTTCAACAGAGCATTAAGAACAAAAACTAAATTGCAGTGAGATAAGGAATAGAAAGGACAGTTAGGAATGGAGACAATAAATATGGACTACCATTTTTAGAAGTGTGGCTGGGATGTAAGGAAAGAAAGCTATGTTGCCCTATGTTTTAGAATAACATAGGGCAAAAAGAGAGAGATTTTCTCTTTCCTTGATGCTTGTTTGCTTTAAGATGAATGAGACCTTAACATGTTTTTGTGCCAAAGGGAAAGGAAAAATAGAGAGGGAAAGGTTGGAAATACATCTGGGAGACAGATAATTGACAAGCAAAGTCCATGGGAGAATAAAAGGAGTACAATCCCTAAAATAGATAGCAGGATTGATCTTAAGGAAGAGGTTTAGGTAGTCATTTCTCCAGAGACAGAAGGAAAAGAAACAAACAACAGGCTTTAATTATACATAGGTAAGCTTTGAGATAGTGGGCTAGTGGCAGGGGGATAAGATGGTTTCCCCTCTCTGAACTCTATTTTCATTGTGAAGAAGTCAGGAGGTGATTTGCTAATGGAGGTGGGTATGGGGAGCTTATGGTGTCAGGTGAACGTTTGAAACATCCAAGTGATGTCAAAGGTTGCATAGAGATTGTGGACTGAATTTATGAAGATATCGATCCCATGCAATTTTGTCATTTTCTTCAGCAACTTGGGTGCAGAATTAAAGAAGGCATAGTTAAAATGATGAAGAATTTGTTTCTTTGTTTTTTCAGGTAAGCCCAATTAGGCAGGAACTGGTTGGTGTTGGGCCAAGGAATGAATAGAAAAGGCAGTAAAGGAAAAGATAGATAAAATGGGGCCAAGGGAGAAGCTGACACTAGAATTTTGGTTTAGGAAACTGAGTGAATAGTGATTTAGGGATGAAAAGCATTTTTTGGAGAAAAGATAGAATTGTTTTTTATTTGTTTGTTTATTTATTTATTTTAGGAGGTGCCTGGGATTGAACCCAAGACCTCATATATGGGAAGCAGGTGCTCAACCACTGAGCTACACCCACTCCCCAGTGAGTTCATTTTTAATGTTTCAGGTTCCTATGTCCATTTCTATATGTGACCTGAAATTACAGATATGGGAGTCATCAGCTTAAAGATAACAGCTGAAGCCATGAAAATATGTAGAGTAAAAATATTATATAAAAAATAACTGAAGAAAAGATCCTGAAAATACTCTGGAATAAAGGTCAGGCAGAGAAATAGTAGTTATCTTAGTCCCCTGGGATGGGCAGGCCAGAGAGGGAAGGAAAAAAAAATCCAGGTAAGGGTTGTCCCAAAAGTTAAGAAAACAGGTATTAATGGGGCAAGTAGGTAAAATATCAATACTGCTGAGATTTGTGAAGATGGGTGTCTAAAGAATGTTTTATTCATATTATTAATTTTCATTTTCTTAGTGTCTAGAAAAATGTCTGGCACATTGTAGGAATTCAATAAATGTCAATTTCTATGTTGTATCTATTCCAATACCTGTAAAACTCATTCCGACATTGTTAGAATTGTAAAAAAAAAAAAAAATGTAAAAAATATATACAAATGAGGGAAGAGAGAAAGGAGAAGGAAGGAAAGAAGGGAGGGAGGGAAGAAAGAATCTCACTTAACCCAAATGCTCCATGAAGCCTCCACATCTCTGCATCCCTTTGTCACTGAATGTGATTCTATAAACAAGGCACAACCCAAGTCTCCCTAACCCTCATCTGCCTTGTGGGATATAGATTGACTCACAGCAACAGTAAGTATTCAAATCTCCCCGGCTCTTGCTCCCACCAGCGAATGCAGAATTCCCAGCTCCTTGAGAATTTCCTTCCACCCCCTACCACCACCTTAAGTATCTCTAAAATCCAGGATGTGTCTCACAGGCACTCATGATAAGCTACTGCCATTACCCACTATTTCTTACTGGGTGACTCATTTCCCCATCATGACCATTCAGGTGGACAGGTCTTCTGGATGCTGCTGTTGACCCTCTGCCTTTGACCAGGTACTACAGGCCCCACCAGGTATTTTTCCTCCACCCGGCATGCCAGTGCAATCTTCTGTCAAGCACTGTGACTAAACCGCCTAGTCCTCACAGTGCCAGAGTTGCACAGTTATCTCTGGGGAACTGTGCCCTCTTCCTTTTGTGTTAACATTTGTTAGAAGTACCTCCAGAGCAGTGTTGCTCCTGCTTCCATTATGGAAAGCTCTTTCAGTATTTTTTTACTTATAGACCTCTCTCATTCTCTAATTTTATCCAGATTTAACCAAACTGCAAAGTTTAGAGGACACAGTCCCCAAGACTGCCTGCACTTCTGACACCAACTGCAAGTTTGTGGGGTCCCCCAACCCCCCTCAGGTTTGAAAATTTGTTAGAATATTTCACAGAACTCACTGAGAGGTATTATACTCATAGTTTCAGTTTATTACAGAAAAAGGAAACAGATCCAAATCAGCCAAAGGAACAGATGCATAGAGGAGAGTCTGGGAGAGCTTCAAATGTGAAATTTTCATGTCCTCTCCCATGGAGTCAGGATGCATTACTTCTGGGTATAAATGTGTGACAATACACATGGGGTACGTTGTGTCCTGTGGAATCAGCAGCAGGACTCACCCCAAAAGAAGATATAGGGGAAGACCCAGCCAGAACTGCCCCCCAAACCACCCTACAATGGGGCTACCTGAGATTCCAAAATAAAAAAGGCACTAAACATCAGGGTAACCAGCCCAAAAGCATTTATCAGGGGAACTTATATATACAGAGAGCTGCAGCTACCATGCAACTGACAGCAAGATGGCAAGAAGTTCACTGGAAATATGTTTGTGCCTATGGCAACAGCTCCACAAATTATATATGGCTGAGAAACAAAGGTAGCTAAGTGCCAAGGGTTGGCATGCAAGTATTGGGAAAACATCTCAATATGTGCTCTTTTCTCAAAACAAGATGTGCTCGGGGCAGGCTGCACTTAAAGTTATAGCAGCCAAAGCTCAGTGTGCTTCTAGAGCAGAGGTTCTTAACCTTTTTTGTTCCACGGACCCCTTTGCCAGTCAGGTGAAAACCACGGTCCCCTTACTAAGTCCACACTATGCAGTGTATTATTTAATAAGTATATCACTCCCGCACCAACACGTCCCCACAAGAATAATGTTTTTTGAATTTTTTTAAAAAATATTTTTTTTTTAATAAGAGATACTTAGATTACATAAATGTTTCACAAAAATTATAGGGATTCCCATATGCCCCACCTCCCTCACCTCCCACAACCTCCCACATAAACTTTTGAATTTCAATTCAAGATCATGGACCCCTTGTTAAGAACCCCTGTTCTAGGGTGTTATGAAGGAATGTCTAAGAAGGGAAGGGGAGAGGTCAATCCTCGGTCAAATAGGAGATGCTATATGTTTCACACAGAATATTGCCGACCAGGGAAGCTCACCTGAGCTTCAGTGTCCAGAGTTTGTATTGGGGCTTCATTGCCTAGGCATGATTAGTTGATTGCCCACATGGTTGAACTCAACCTCCAGGTCAACTAATACCACAGACTCAAAGCCCCTACTCTAAAATCACATGGTTGGTCTTTCTGGCTTAGACACTCTCCTTCTTAAGACTATCAAATGTGGCAAGCCCCACCCTAAGATCTGATATGGCCAGCACCTACCCTAACCAAAGATACTATCAGGTATGACATAGATTATGTCTTAGAAGCTGAGGGTAAAGGCCAGTCATGTCTTTGGGCAAGGCTAATTCTTTACTTCACAGAATTTGGCAGTGGGTCAGTGCTATATCTATCCTTTCCTATTTGTCCATGCATTTCATAAGTGGTGTTTACATAAGGGGCGTTGTGACAGTTTGAAATTAAGTTTGTGAATCCCAAAAAGAGAAAGATTATGTTTGTAAACTCATCTATTCCTCTGGGTGTAATGCCCTATGATTGCATTAGATTCAGCTGAGATGTCTTTGATTAAATTGCCTGCTAAGATTAGGGCTTTGATTAAACCATGTCAGTAAGGCCTGACTCAGGTTGAGTCCCTGTCTCCTTGGTGGGCCTATATAAATGGGGAAGAGAGAGAGCTTTGCCATTTTTTAACCTGTGGGCCCAGGAAGAGAAAAGAGCCATTCACCTGATAGTTTGCAGCTGAGAGAGAGGAAGCCCTGAGAGACAAGCCTCATGCCAACCTATAGCTGAGACAAGGAAGAAGCTGGGCCCATGGAGTCTCAAGAGGAAGAGGAAGCCCAGGAAGGAGGGATCAGGCAGAGATCAACAACCATCTTGCTTCAACACGTGGCAACTGACTTTGGTTAGAAAGCAACCTTGAGTTGGACTCTTTAGGGCCTTGTAACTGTAAGCTTTTACCCCAAATAAATACCCTTTATAAAAGACAACAGATTTCTGGTACTTTGCATCAGCACCCTTTTGGCAGACTAATACAGGTGTTAAGGTGTGTTTAATTTGAAAGTTAAACCACGTGAATGGACTAGGGAGAAATGAAACGGGCTATAATTATGGAAGTCAGTCCAGAAGTCATTTTGCAACAGGCTTCATGGGTAGATTGCTAATGATCAAAGTAGCTGCCATTTCTCTATCTCTCATTATCTCTGGGCATCTTTCTACTTTGTTTCAAATACTAGCCTACAGGCTCTCTTCTTGTATCTCCAGTTCAAATTCCTAAGAAAGAAATCGACTGGTCCAACTAACTACCATTGTTATTGTATAGACATTTGAGTGAGGATATCTCATGGGCTATTGATCCACCTTTGGGTCACCAGCAGCCACAAGGTAGGGTCATGTGGTACTGAGGCAGGTTAGAATAGCAAACAAGGGAAGGCAGCTAGTCAGAACAAAGCTACAACTATCATTGCTGAAAATTCTGCCAAGAACCTGGTTACGATGTCCCGTTTGAAACTTCTGGGCTCAAAATAGTCCTAGATAACCCCAAACAGGAAGGCCTCCCCATTGGTTCCCTGAAAACTAATGGGTGCAACCCAAATGGTCTATAGTATAAACCAATAGGAAAGCAGAAAAGCCATCAATCAGGACAGAAAATAGCTAGGATCCCTCCTTTACACAGCTGAAGGGGAGGAGAAACTACAGCCTTAATAAAGCCTACAGAGCACTTCTTGCCCTTGTGCATGCCTGCACTCAAGTCTCAAGCGTGTACTCTCACTGTCTTTTCCTTCTCATTAAATCCTTTACTTGCTTGCTTAACCTATGGCAAGTCTTTGAATTCTTTCTCACGACGTTGCCAATAACCTCAAAACCCATCACTGGCAACTGTACCAGTGAGAATACATGCAAAAAGAACTTCCCATAAGAGTTCTCTGGGAGTGTCAGGCAGGCATTCTCAAGCATGGTCTTCTTCCACTAGGAAGGGAGAAGTCTTAGTTGGGCCTGTTCCTGTCTGTGTCACACTGGGCTAGCCACTTAAACTCCATGACCTTGTGGCTTCCTGCCTCCTTCCACCAATCCATCTTATCAGTGCTACTAGAATATTCCTCTTCAAGTGCATCTCTGACCACATAGCTCCTATGCATGGTAACTTTCAGTAGAGATAATATAGTGGGCACACAGTAAGCTCTTAAATTCCTTTATATGACCTTAAGTCCATTTAAGACCTATCTCGATTTATATTTTCAGTTTTATCTATCAATATATCTTTGCTTGAACTCTAATAATAGCTAACATTTGTAGAGTGCTATGTATATATTTGGCGCTTTTCCAAGAGTGTTACATAGTGTCACTCATTTAATCCTCAGAACACAAAGTACTGTTATTATTGTATATTATTATCCCCATTTTACAAATAAGAAAACTGAGGCACAGAGTGGCTAAGTAACTTGCACAAGGACATATAGCTAATGATTGGACAGGAATTCAAACCCAATTAGTACATCTTCAAAGCCAAAGATCTTAACTACTAAGGCATACTTCCTCTCAAACATCAACTAATATTACTTACATAATAATAATAACGGGTTTGTGAGTGATTATTGTAGACCACATAATGAACTGAGGACTTTACATATATGGTTGCAAAACTGTTTGCCCTGTTGCCATTATGAATATTATTGCATGTACATCACAATTCATAGCCAGAAACAAAGCTATGACTTTCCCTCTAAGCACAGTTTTAGCTGCACCCCACAGGCTTTGATATGTTGTATCTTTATCATCAGCTGAATAGATTTTATTTCCATTGATTTTTTTCATCAGTCCATAAAATACTTAGAAGTGTATTGCTTCAATTCCAGACATTTGGGGGTTCTTATTTATCTTGTTTAATTCTATTGAAGCCAAAGAGCAAACATTTAATGGTGTGTTTTGCATTGTTGAGGCTTTCTTTACCTGCCAGTATATGCTCTATTTGGGTAAATGTTCCATATACATCAGATCTCTATTTCCAACTATTGCTAAGGACTGACCATAGGTTAGAAAACCTCAAAGGTTCCTACGGGCACTGAAGTGTGTGTGATTCCGAGCATAGTTTGCACTATAATTTTTCCTACTGTTACACCTTTTTTCTCTTTGATTTTTTCAAATTGTAGCATTTATTGCTTTTAGTTAAAAACAGAAAGGAAAAAAAAAATTATTGACTGGTACAGCCCGCTCTTTACACCCACCACGGAAGGCCCCGGCCGCCGCCGCCCGCCGCCGCCCGCCGCCGCCACAGTGCGGCGCTCCAACCGTCGGGGCGCAGGTCCTCTGCTCCTGGCCCTCGCACGCGCGCGCGCGCCCGAGGGTAGAGGGGGCGGGGCCCGCCGCGGCGTGCTGACGTCAGAGAGGGCTGCGACGCCGCCGGGTCCGCCGTGGTGCTGACGGCGGCGGCAGGTCTGTTCGCGAAGACGGGCCTGGACAGCAGCGGGGCCGGAGGATCTGGCGCAGCGTCCACGGGCTCCGGGGCGGGGGCTCCAGCGGTGAAGCCCCCTCCCCGGGGAGGCGGGGCTTGGGCGAGCTCCCCCTCCGGGGAACGGCGGCGGCCGGGAACCATGCATCAGAAGCTGCTGAAGAGCGCGCATTACATCGAGCTGGGCAGCTACCAGTACTGGCCCGTGCTGGTGCCCCGCGGCATCCGCCTCTACACCTACGAGCAGATCCCCGTGTCCCTCAAGGACAACCCGTACATCACCGACGGCTACCGGGCCTACCTGCCCTCCAAGCTGTGTATCAAAAGGTACAGTCTGGCCGCCTCCGCCGGGTGCGCTGACTGGTGGGCGCGCCAGCGGCCCCACCTCATCTACACCCTTTTTGTCTGGTCTCCCTCCTTTTTTCCCAGCTATTCTCCGCACCCATCACTTCCATTCTGCCTCTGCTCTCGTTATGTCCCCCACGCCCCACCGAGGTACTTGATCCACGTAATAATAATGATAGTAACAATGAGCCTAAGTGCAACTCTCGTATGGCGCTTTGCTGTTCACAAAACGCCTTTACATCCTTTATCACATTTGGTGCTTGTTGGGATACATGTTGGACTCGACCCCACGGACAGTAACTGAGCCATAACCTATCGCTGGGTATACTTAATCTTTGTTTCTCTTTATAGCAGCCCTATGAGAATTTAGATGCTTTGAGCTAGATAAAGCCTGTGCAATAGGAAATAAGCCGGCATAGAGAGAGACAGACACACACACACGGAGAGACCTCTGATTCACTCATTGAGCAAATACTTATGGAGCCCCTACTCAGTACTTCCAGGCACTGTACTTGGTCCTGCAGAGACCAAGAGACATGGCTTTTGTTCTCATGAAGCTACTACCGTCTAACCTGGGTGACAGATATTAAAGAGATAATTATGCTATTACATAATCACCATTATTATGAATGCCGCGTAGGAAATGCACTGTAGTAAAGAAAACCTATAACGGAGCACCTAACCTTGTCTAGGGCATTACAGACGCATCTCTAAAAAAGGACTTATTTATTCATTCTAAACCTTTAAAGCCAAGAGTCCATGGAAAGCCTGGGTTTCAAACAAATAATTGGAAAAATTAGTATTATGGTTCTTCGAATAGCTTTCCATCAAAACTGACTTTGTATAGTTAAATTTGGCACCCCACTTTGAGGGAATTAAGATACAAATGTTGCTTAGCTCCAGGTCACTGTAGTGTCTAAGCTCAGTACTGGAATGTGGGCTTTTGAATTGCTCAAGCAGCAACTACATGTCTAATTCTTGATCTTCTTTTGAGCATGGTCTTTCCGGGTTGCTTTTGCCCTGCCTTGAAAGTGTTTCTGTGACTAATGTCACAGGGTGATATCATTGTCCATCCCTACTTGGCTTGAGTGATGGCCCACAGAACTTCACAATTCGAATCCTAATTACATTCCCTCAAATGCCTCCAGGGCATCAGTACAGCACAGGGTACCAGAACTGGGCTCTGCTTTGGATCTAGCGAAAGGATACATCAGGCAATGATTTACCTTAAAAATTATATATGCACCTAGCAGTGGTCCTCAACATTCTGTTGTTAGGGCCCAAATTTCATTGAGTGGGAAATGATATATAGGGCTTTAAAACTTGGACTGTTGAGTTTAAAAAGACTTGGTTGTACAGATCTGCCACTTAATAGCTGTGAGACCTTGAGCAAAAGTTTGACCTCTGTAAGCCTTACTTTCCTCTTCTGTAAAATGAAGGTAATCACAATACTTGCTTCAGAAGGTAGTGAGAATTAAATAAGATGATGTATGTAAAATGGTACACAGGGCTTGGTATCTAATAAGCACTCAATAGTAATAGTAGCTGTTATCATCATTGACTTAAAAGGTGATATAATCATGATAAATGATAAAGATTATTGACTTTAAAGCTGAATAGAGTTTGGTGCCTCACTTCTCAGAGAATAAAAGTAGATCCTCTATTGGGGATATTCTTCCAAGTGATCTTCCCACCAGCTTGATCTTTTCCAGGTTCAGCCTTTGTCCTCTCTTCCTTCGGCTATCAAGAGTGACTAGGACAGATTTTGGGTTTTAGTGGGAGGTTTTGAATATCACAGTTGTTCTGCCAGTACTCTGTTAGTTGAAATCAACATGAAAAGATTGTGCCTGTCAGTTCAGTTAATCAGGTTAAACCGGGTTTAACAAAATAAAAAGTTCTGAGGCAATAGGCATAGTATTGATGGTCAAAACAGTCCCTGTAGTTAGATGTTTTCCAGCGCTTTCTTGCAACCCCCCTCCCCAATTATTAGTAGGCCTTATATACATGATTCTTGTACATGATAAAACCTGAAATTCATGATGCAAGATTCATTTTATTCTTCTTAATGATTGTTTGATAGTTTGAGACCCTACAAAGTTGACTCATAAAAAAAATAAACTTGTAAAAAATGAGAGAACCATGGTGACTGCAGTATGTTAGAGTTATATGTTAATGTTTACTAATAAGGATTTCTGAATCAGTGAAGGTGTTTAGTTTAAACAAAAAGATAAGAGTTTGTAGAAGAAATACAAGGGGATTTTAATATTTTGTCATAATGTCACCTTTCAACAAATAATCAGATGAGTTCTACCCATAGCTGGATAATTATTTCACAAAATTAAGGATTTTTAGAGCTGAAAGGAACTTGCAACAACATCTAATCTAGCACCTTTAGTTTATAGATGAAGAAATTGAAACCCAGAGAGTTAAGTAACTTGCTCACAATCACAGAGCTAATCCGTGGCCAAGAGTGGGGTTGGAGGGACAATGAAGCTCTTGACTCCAGGTCAAGGTAGTATACTTTCTACCAACTTGTGCTGTCAAGACCACTCAAACTTGAACCAGTTAGGGTATCCTGAAGAAGACAGATGGTATTGATGTTAAACATAACCTCTGATTGTTCCTAAGAAGGATAGAGTTTTGGTACCTGGAAACTAGTTTGGTTTTCAGCAATCACAGCAAAGTGGTTCCAGCATGAATATCTTAAAAAATCTTTCCAATGGATCATTTGTATTTTTTCTGCTTCTCTCATGTCTATTTAACTTTGTATTTTCATTTGCATCTGATGAGTCCTAAAAAAGTAATTTTAATTTGTGCATAACCTTGCACTGAGCAGGTTTTCAAAGACCTATGATTGAAAATCAAAGTGTGCTAACATCTAGTTTTAATCTACATGTTGGCTTCTATAGATATTAGCATCATCTCTGAGCAAGGCACTGTGCTTGGAAAAGTAGTGTCATAGAGATAAATGGTGCTGGCTGTCAGGAAGTTGAAAGGAGGATGGAGGATGAGATGAGATTTATACATAAGTAACTCTTATGAGAAAGGAAATGGTAAGTATGATAATAGATGTGAGCGCGCACACACAAAAAAGCTATAAAATCCCAGGATTGGTGGAAATGTGGAAAAACTTAAAGGTTATTATATTAGATGATGTATAAAATTTAGAAAGGCAAAGATGGGGTTAAAGACCTAAAGTAACAAGTATTAGATAACCAAAAAATATTGTCACTGACCTGTGAATGCTGACATGGAGCAAGTAAATATGAATCTGAACTACATGTTTGTTTATTTTTCAGTTTGTTTATATTATCTAATGAGACGGTGAACATCTGGAGTCATTTGCTGGGTTTCTTTCTCTTTTTTACACTGGGCATATATGACATGACATCTGTGTTACCTTCAGCAAGTGCTTCGAGAGAAGATTTTGTAATTTGTTCTATTTGCCTTTTCTGCTTCCAGGTAGGTCATTTCACAAACACTGTTATTGGTAAAGAGAACTTTAGTTGGGCAAGTTAGGTAGGTGACCTTACTTCAGACCCACCACTTGCTTTCTTAGACTTATGTTTAATGGGTTGTAAACTCTGGCTTGGAGCCTGGTAGCCAACAAGCCTTACAATAATGATTTTAGACAGAGGATGAAGAAATGTAGTTGTGGTTAAGTACATTGTTACTGAATATTGATATTTGGGTTATGGAAAGTGGTTAGGTTTGTTTAATGACCATACTATAGAATAGTTCACCATTTCACTGCCTTAGCTGTTTACAAAATATTTATCAATTTAACCTACTTCATATCACTCATCTGTCCCATTTTCTCTACTCCCCCAGCCACTGGTATAGTATAGGCCCTTGTCATTGCTCCCAAGGACTACTCCTATAACCTGTCTCTACTTTCAGTTCATCTAGTCCATCCTTCACACCTCTCTAAGGGACACTTAAAATCTTCTGTAGCTAAAATCTTGTGTAGTGACACATCTGGCCCATAATATTGAAGTTAAAGCTCCTTTATGATCCAGACTTGTCATTATCATGTCATAAAGAAAGCCACATGACATTCTTTAATGTGTTTCTCAGCATGCTGCTTTTCCTTGCAGACCCTCTCAATAGACATGTGCATGTCTTTTCTTTATGTCCTTGATGAATACCAGCTCAGCTTTTTGAGATCCAGCTTAGGTGACAATCCTTCTATAAAGCTTCTTTCTTCTACCATGCCTCCCCTCCAGATAGGCATACACCCAGAGCCCATACCCTCCTGCTCTGTTTCCTAAATGCACGCTGCACTGACTTTTCCTGTAGGACTTCTTACATCACTCTTTGTTCACTCATTTCTGAAAAAACCTCTTTGAGAGTAGAGATGTCATCCTACTTGTTTTTGTATCTCCAAGTGCATGACACACATAATAAAGTTCTGCCACAACAGCCTTATTAATTGTTAGAGCACAACAGATTGAATCAGATCAGCTTTGCTCCCAGTTTGGGAACAATTGAAAGTAAGCATAAGCCATATTTTCTTTTTATGGAGACAACAAAGCCATGTTTAACGTAGAACTTGAAAGAAAACTCTGTATAATGATATCTCCTACAGACGTGAAAAGTCTTAAATTAAGTTTGGTAAGTGTGATAATAGAGGTGAGCACATACACAAAAAAGCTATAAAATCCTAGGATTGGTAGAGATGTGTAAAAGCTTAAAGGTTATTATATTAGATGATGTATAAAATTTAGAAAGGCAAAGATGGGGTTAAAGACCTAAAGTAACAAGTATTAGATAAAGCAAATTGTGGAACAGAATGTATAATGTGATTCCTTCCATTTAGATAATGAAACCTGTATATTTGTATTGTATTATTTGCATGTATATTATGTGTGTATTTGTGTGTAGATAAATATATATCATAGGTATTTATTTGTATGTGCATTGAAAATATCTGGAAGGGCACATAAATGTTATCAATGGCTACCTCTGGGAAATAGATTGGATGGAAGGGGCTTATATTTTTTTTACATCATACAATTCTGTGTGCTTTGATTTTTTTTTTTAAAGGATATGTTAATTTTATGATAAACACTTTTTAAAAAGTAAATCCCTCATTCATGGATCAAAATAAGCCTCAGCTGATATTTTAAAATATTTGTATTGTGTAATTTTCCCACTATTGTGCTATATTTATATTATAAAATAGCTATCATTGTTTAATTTCTTTCTTTATGGTTTTCACGCACATTTTACCTATCAAGACACTGAGGCTAGTGGAATGACATAGCTTGCCTGACTAGTATGGCACAGAGCTAGATCCAAGCCCAGGTTCATTTGACTTGAAAGCCTGAGCTCTTAATCACTTCATTGAATATCATACACAAGTTGCTTTAATTTTTTCTTGTTTCATTTTGCTAAGATTTGTTTTCTTTTCCATAGGTCTGTATGCTTTGCTCCGTAGGCTATCATCTTTTTTCCTGCCATCGGTCAGAAAAAACCTGTCGAAGATGGATGGCATTAGATTATGCTGGAATCTCTATTGGAATATTGGGCTGCTATGTCTCGGGAGTGTTTTATGCATTTTATTGTAATAATGTAAGTAGCTTAAAGCATTTTACATTTTACCTTTCATATAGGTTTTTGAGTTTTCTTGCCATGTTTCCTTTGAATTTCTGAATAAATACATAATTAACCTATAGAATAAACAATGTGTAGGCATAGACTCACTTATTGTTCAAAAGGGCACTGTGATCTCCAGTATCACTTATCAGTTCCATACTGATTTTACTAATTTTCCATTGAGAGAGAAAAAAAAAGCTTGTTCTCTCAAAACTTAATGTATACATTGTACTGTTAATGTTTCCACTAAATCTCTATGGCCACATGGTTCTTCAGATGTGCACATTACGTTATTTCTGTGTTTGTAGAATTCTAATTAAAAAAAATTAGTGGTTGATAAAATTACGAAGCTGGCTGATGCTTTTCATTTTCCCTTATCCTTTACTTCTCTCTCAATGAAAAAAAGAAGGATATATATCTGTTGAAGTTATTGTCCATATTCTTCTACAAGAAATATATTTTCCTTTCCTCAGTCTTATATTCTGGGAGTAGGCCTAGAGACAGACCAGATGGAGACAGACCAAATGGATGATGAGTGTCTTTAACAAGCCTAAAATGTGTCTGAGTTCTAGATCAGCTCTGCTTTCTGAACCTGTTGAGTCCTAAGATCACAAGAGTCAGTTATACCTTGTGAAAGCAACATTTAAGACATTCTGATCAGACAATGCAGTGCCTGACCTAAAAATATTGACCAACCAAACTTTATGGAATACATTTCCCTTCCCCATTACCTCAACATCCCAGCCAAGAAGGTATAGCCAAGAAGCCTGTCACTCAGGAACAGTATTACTACTAGTGATTTCTAGTCCTCTTCACCAGGAGAGAGCCTGTCTTTTCCAAGCCTCCCACACTTCAGGTGTTCCAAGCCGCAGTCTCTAGCCTTCGCTCATTGGGAGGATTGGCTGCAGCGTAGGATTCCTCTGACTATTGGAGATTCTTAAACAAGACCTTTGTTTCTACACAGTAAAGGAGAAAACTGTCAGTTTATCTGGTATATAAAACTAGCAAAGAGAAAATCATTAATTTGGTTTGAATGTGAAAAGCACTATTAATTATAGCCACTTATACATGAGCTGTTTGCTTTTTAGGCTTAATTATTTTGCAACCTAAGCATATAATTAAGTATATAGGCAGTTAATCTTATAAATTGATTTTCGTATTAAACTCTGTTCATGTCTACCCAGCTTTCACAACTTGTTCATTTTGCTTGATAACTGTTCACATCTTTGAAAAATTAGAGGGAACATTCTAACAACTAGGAGCTTGTGAGTGCAGTCATATAATATTTGAATTGAATAAGATAAGTCTTATTCTATATTTCTCTGAAATATAGAGAAATATAGAATATATTTACCTTTTTACCTCTTTGGAACAATCAAATCTGATCATCAAAGAGACCAGTAGCATACTTCTTGTAAATCTATCAGAAAAACCAGAAGATAGATTAAAAAGAAAAAGGAACAACTTGAGTTAATATAATCCATGATCATATACAGGAAAAATTATTCTCTTCCCTCTGGTATCTAAATCATTTCCAAATATTCTCTTGCTATAGTGGCTCTTTACCTTTTAAGGACCATAGGCTGCTTTGAGAATCAGATTGAAAACTATGGACCCTCAATCCAGGAGAATGCACACACTAAACAATTTGCCACGTGATTTCAGGAAATTAATAGCCCCTAGATGTCCTTGGAGCCTAGGGTAAGAAATCATGTTGTATTTGATGCTAACTTCACAGCCAGCTTTTCAACTACTCATTTAGAAACCTAAATATACCATAAGCCCTTCAAACTTAGTATATTTTAAAATGAACATTCTTTCATGCTCCCCATCCCCCACCCCCTCAAACATGCTCTCGCACACCAAATCTGGCTCATCTTTGTTTATTCACTCTACTAATAGAAGCCATTTGCCTGGCCTCTCAGGCTAGAAGGGATCAAGTCATCACTACTGCTCTCACATATATCCGGTCATTAAGATTTATTAAGACTTTAGTTTATTTCAAAAATGCCTCTTGAATCTGGTACCCACATCTATCTTCCATGCTCAACAAGGGATCAAGCCCCCATTCTCTCTTCAAGTAAATTATTCTAATAGCTTCCAGCTGGCTTCCTGTCACCTCCTTCATTTCCACACTCATGTCAGAGTTATCTTCCTAATAATTCAATTTGGAAAATGACCATGTCATCCCAGTCCTAAAGAACTCACTGTTTCCCCATTGCCAACATGGTAAGGTTCCAAATCCTTAGCCTGACAATATGCCTGTCTTTCAACCTCTCTTCTGAAAACTTCCCTGCTGCATTTGCCATTCCTTTTCCTTCAGCACTCCCTCTTCCCACAAAATCTTATATATTTATTCCTCATGAACCATTTTGGATGTTAACTCCCCTGTGAAGCATTTTTAGCTACCCCAGGTAAAGTTAATTGCTCCCTCTTCTGTGGTTCTGCAATATTCTCTTCATAACTCAGTTAGAGAACTTATCGTTATAATTGTTTATATGTCTGCCCTTCCTGTAGTGTGAGCTCACCCACTGGGAGGGTCCATGTCATAGTGATCTTTGTTTCCACTGTGCAGTGTATAACAGGTACTCAGAAAATGCTTTTGTGTTAGTAAATGTGTCTTTTACCAGCTCAGCAAGGAATGTGATTTGTCTTCCTAAGAAACTTAACAATTATATGGAAAACACATTTTTTAAAGAATGGTAATCATGTTTAGAAATAAAAATACCAGGTAGATAGAGTTTGGAATGTATAATGTAAGAGCTAGAATTAACCCTTTTTCCTTCTCTTATTATTAATAACAGAATTAAAATTTGATTTCCTTTCTTTCTAGTATTGGCGTCAAGTATACTTGATCACAGTGCTTGCTATGATCCTGGCAGTGTTCTTTGCTCAGATTCATCCCAATTACCTCACACAGCAATGGCAGAGGCTCCGTTCTATCATCTTTTGTTCTGTTTCGGGATATGGAGTCATCCCAACTCTTCACTGGGTTTGGCTCAATGGAGGAATCGGTGCTCCTATTGTACAGGTAGGTTGAAGGTAGTCAATGTTTTCCCCGATTTTTTGATCCTTACAACTATATTCCTTTCGGGTAAAATAGTGTTATCAGGCCGAGTTTTTTTTTCATTTGAGAGCATATTTAAAATTGCATATTGATGCCATAACTTTTATGTATTTATTTATTTGTTTTTAAATTTTTCTTTTGGAATAATTTCACACTTATAGGGCAGTTGCAAAAATAATACAAACCCATAGAAAACTCCAACATACCCCAAACCCACATACCCAGATCCGGCAATTTTTAATATTTTGCCACATTTGCTGATATCATTGTCTATTCATCCATCCATCCAGATATCTATGTATTTATATATTTCCTATCTGTCTATTTTGTAAATATTTGAGTAGGTTTTATACATCATGCTCCTTAAACAGTGAATTACTTCCATGTGCATTTCCTAAGAACAAGGATATTCACTTACATAACCACCTTAAGTGCAGTTATCAAGTTTGAGAAATTTAACATTGATATAAAGCTTACAGTCTAGAATTCCCGTTTTTCCGTGTGTCTCCATAATCTCCTTTAGGGCCTTTTCTGCTTCATTATTATTTATATCCAGACCAGGATCATATTTTGCTTTAATTGCCATTGTTTTTTAAGTTACTTTTTTTTTTAAATTGTGGAATCTTGTATATAATATGAACTTTCCCATCTCAACCACTCCCAAGCATACCATTCAATGGAATTAGTCACATGCACAGTGTTGCACACCTAATCTTTCCCATCACTCCAAAGAGAAATCCTGCCACCCATGTGCACTAACTCCCCAGGCTCCTTCCGCCTCTGTTTCTGGTAACCTGTACTCTACTTTCTGTATCTGTGAGTTTGCATATTCTAGTTATTTCATGGAAGTGGAATCATACAATATCTGTCCGTTTGTGCCTGGCTTATTTCATTCAACATGATGTCTTCAAGGTTTATTCATACAGTAGCATGTATCAGAACTTCATTCCTGTTAAGGCCGAGTAATAATCCATTGTACGTATATACCACATTTCATTAATCCATTAATCTGCTGATGGACATATGGGTTGCATCCATGTTTTAGCTATTGTGAATAATGCTGCTATGAACATTGATCGAGGTCCTTCTTTCAGTTATTTTAGGTATATACCAAGAAATGGGATTGCCAGTCAAATGGTGGTTCTATGTTTAACTTTCTGAGGAGCTACCAAACTGTTTTCAATAGTGGGTACATCATTTTATATTTCCACCAACAATATACTAGTGTTTCTATTTCTCCACATCCTTATCAGCACTCGTTATTTTCCATTTTTTAAATAGTAGCCATTCCAGTGGGTTTGAGGTGGTATCTCATTATGCTTTTTATTTTCATTCCCCTAATAGCTAAAGATGTCAAGCATGTTTTCCTGTGCTTATTGGCCATTTGTATATCTTCTTTGGAGAAATGTCTATTCCTTTGCCCATTTTTTTAAATTGGTTTGTCTTTTGGTTACTGAGTTGTAGGAGTTGATACCATAATTTTGAAAGCTCTAAACAGACATACTTTGCAGAAATAGTCTAACTACTGGTTTTCATTTTGTTTTTTTGTTTTTTTTTCTGTGATGTCTTCCTACAAGTAGTACATTCTTAGTTCTCTATTACACTTTGGTGTAAATACCTAAGTCCCTTATCTGTAGAGGTGGACTCCAGCATTGTTAGCTGGGTCAGTGATAATTTTTTTTTGGTGGAGGTGGTTGGAAAGGATTTTTTTCTTAGATCTGTTGAGTTTGAGATACATATGGGAAGTAAAGGTAGAGGCAGGATTTAGTATTTTGATTAGAGTTTCAGATTGGTGATAAAGATTTGGAAGTCATTATTTTATTGGTAGCTAGAGTCATGGAAGCATTCTTTGACTCTGCAAGAAAAGTATATTGAGAAATAAAGGAAGAGCTATTAGAGTCCGGCATTATGGGGAAGCGGTGTGCATTAGAAAGAATCTTAGTAAGAAATCCTCTGTCATCTTGAGGATTAGAAAGAAGACTTGTGTTCTTAGAGGTCCATCTAAAAATGCTTTAAATAAGGGTTAGAGTAAACTTGAGAACTTTAACATAATTTATATACCATAAAGTCTGGTATCACAGACTTATTGCAATGGGATCTTAGTCTGAACTATGGAAATGTAAAGGCAGGTTTTGTTCAAAAGAATCAGATCTTCTTAGAAGAAGAGGGCTATTAGTAGGCTTATGTACACTTGCAGGATGAAAAGATTTGGATATAAAACTAAAAGGAAAAGAAGTTCTGTGAAAAAGTGAATTGAGTCATGTGATCTGTCTGCCTTATCAAATTAAGAACAAGGGTGATGCTTTCTTCATAAGATTAAGAAACTGGGAGAAAGATGAGACAGTAGTAATGACAGCAATGATCCTGATATCTGTGATAAGGTCATTTTTCTGACAAATTTGATTCCCTGAAAATAAGAAAATAGAATGGGGACTGCCATTCTATATTTAATTCTAACCCAAAATGAATATCTAGTCTTTAATATAGAAATGATTGAAATTTTGGGATGAGGCGAACACACATCCCTTTTAAACTTATAATGACAATGAAAGGGGACAAGGTCCGTCAGGCCACTAGATCTTAAAGAAATTTAGAAAAAAAAATATGGGAACATTCTCACATTCAGAAATCTTAGAAGAGAAATACGGCTTAGGGAGGTCATGGATCTCAAGATCATTCCAGTGAGGAAGCAAAGGGAGACTTCATAGAAGTTCTCTGATAAGCTCTGGCCTTAAAAAGACAGTTACTAAAGATGACAAGTTCCAGAAAAGTTAAAAGGAGAGTGGGATTGTTCTAGAATGTTTGAGAAATCTGAGGTTGATTAATTTAAAGTATAGAATTTGGTGTGTGTGTGGCGGGGGGAGCATGATAATTCTCAAATATTTGAAGAGGTAAGAGAAGTAATTTGCCTTTATTTCTTAAATAGGGCCTTGGTAAATTAGGTCTATAACTAGAATTCAGAACAATATGTATAAATTATAGCTGGCTGATTTTTTTAGGGCAAGGAAAAGCTTTCCAATAGTGTCAACAGTGAGATATAATGGTATGCAAGAGGACTATTTATCTGGATGTTGGAAGAGAGTTTTTCCAGTCACAAATCCCTGGTCCTTAGACTTTTTGCATATTCAACTGGTTATTCCTTCCCTATATGCCTTCCATCCACCTACCTACACTGTAGATGGCGTTGGGCACCTTTAAGGACCTTCAACCCTGTTACCTTTAGCTCCTTTAGTAACCTAATCTAGGGCACTTTCCATGCTCCATTCTTGTGGACTGCTTCCTGCAATATTGAAAGGAAGATTTCTATTATTGGAGATTATCTGCAAAAGCAATACAGATACTACTGTTTTAAATTTCACCATTAGACTCCAAATAAATTGGGAGTTCAGTAACAGTAGGAAGATATATGAAAACACATGTTTTACTTTTCAGGACTTTGCACCCCGTGTAATCGTGATGTATGTGATTGCTCTTCTTGCTTTCCTATTCTACATTTCCAAAGTTCCAGAAAGGTACTTTCCAGGTAAGTATCTCTTTTATAGTGGTACTGTAGCTTCATTTTAAAGATATATTTGAGGTATAGGATTCAAAGCATCAAAACTGAGATTTTTTTTTCCCCCAATATTATTGATTATGGAATGGTTCTTTTATTCTCAAACTTTACTTGAAAATTTAACTTTCAAAGAACTTTCCCAAACTTTTCCGTGTATCCTCACACTATGCATTGAAAACTGTAGGTGGGATTACCATCATTTCAGGAATATGAATTAGTGACAGAGCTGGGGCTAGACTCTGAGAGTCTTGTTTGCCAGCCACTATTTTTATAAAAAGCCGAGTCAATTACCATTTACTTCTTTATATACTAGCTGATTTTTAAAAATAATTTATATATGCTAGGATTGATAAAGCAAGAAATAAGGAAAGAAAAGAGGCACAGGAAATTAAGAGAAGGATAATGGAAACAAGCCAGGTTTTGAGTCGCTTCACAGTATATAAACTATAAGGTTCTATGAAATAGATAAAGGCTTCCAATCTGGCTTTCAGTTTCCTGGTACCCAGTGCTAAGAGGAAAATAATACAAGCGTTTTTATGTCCCCAAATTATATACAAGCTTGTCCCTCAAGAGAAACACAGATTTTCCTGTTCTTCAGTCCAGAAAGAAAATTTTCTGATGGAATATAGCTAAGGGGACACTGTATGGAGTGAACAGTGCTCTCCCAAACATATATTTGATTGTCTAGGAGCTTCAGTTTGGGTTCAAATGCCACCTTTTTCAGTTACTAGCTGAATGATCTAAATAAGCAAGTTACTTAACCTTTCTCAACTTGTTTCCTCATCAGAAACATGGAAATAATAATTTCTCTCACAGGGTTATTGTGGGAATTAGAGGAAAAAAATGCATAAAACCTTTAGCATAGTTCCTAGCAAGTGGTAAGCACTCAATAAATGTTAGTGATTATTATGGGGTTGTCCCTTAATCCTAGTACTATAAATGAAATGTGTGGTTGAGAAAGGATTGTTCTATAAAGCAACATAATAATCTTTGGCTTGAGTCAAGAATAAAATTTATAGTATATAAAGCAGCAATTTTTTTCAACTGGGGGTGCTGGAAGTAGGGAAATGATTTAAATTCAAACTGTAAAACTTGTTGCCCCTTCCTCCTGGTTTAAGAATCCTTTCCTCAGTGAAAGATTGTACATTTCTCCGATGTGTTGAGGCAGAAGAGAGGATGAGAAATGCTGATCTAGAGAATAAATAGACTGCAAATCCTAAGACATTCCTCTGTGACTTGGTTTTTCACTACTTACCTTTAAATAATGGAATATAAAAAGGAACCTGGAGTGTAGACTTTAAGATTCAGGAACATAACTAGGACAATCCCTGAATTGAAGACCACCCAACTTCCAGGCAGGAACAGAATTTTCCTTAGGAAACAGTTCTGGTAAAATGCATTTTTAATCACTTTATTAATAATCTTTTAAAATTGTTTCTTTACAGAGACATGTAGAAAATCAAAGCATGAAAGTTCTCTACAATACATGGTTATGGACAAAGTGGTTTTAGACCTTAAAATATTCAAATCAGGAGTTACCCAATTGTCAAATATAAGACACCTATAAAAGGTCAAATGTTAATGTAACTTAACTTTCTTCTAAGATAACTTGATGTAAAATGTGCTCCCTATGTAGCTCATTGTGTGGTTTGAGTATAGGTACATTTGAACAGTGAATATATAGAGACCTTAGAAAATGAAATGTCTTTACAGATGAAAGTGATAAATACAGTCTCAAGAAGTTCATGTGTGAATGGCCTAGGAACTTCCCTGAACTTTATAGTCATTTACCACCTGACTATAAAGAGAAGCATGTGTGGTGGTAGTGAGATAGTGGGCAGTGCAAACAGAGAATACTGTGAAATAATAAAATATTTTTTGATTCATCTCAGGTTAAATTTTCAAAAACACATAAAGTGGTGTTTGATGGGTACAAGGACCCCTAGAGTGTCCGTGGATAGAACTGAGTGTATCTGTGATATTTGTATTACAATATAATCAGTTTTCTTTGTAATCATCAATATATTATGTTTTTTAAAAGGGGATTTCTGGGGGAGTGGATGTAGCTCAAGTGGTTGAGCACCTGCTTCCCATATATGAGGTCCCATGTTCAACCCCAGGTACCTCTTAAAAACAAACAAATGAAAAAACCCTTGCTCCCCAAGTCTCATTGGGGAGCAGATGTAGCTCCGTGTTGAGCACCTGCTTCCTATATATGAGGTCCTGGGTTCAATCCCCGGTACCTCCTAAAAGGGGGGGGCGGGAATCACTGTGCTTTATGAGACTGTCAAAAAGCATCAATGGAAAAAACAAAGGTAAAATGAACCCCTACAGAAAGAATCTTGTCGACTTACACTTTAAAATATCCATACTGTACTGATTATTCTTCTTCATAAGAATAAAAGAGAATATTTACATTCGTCACATAGAAGCACCATGAAAAAAGAAAAGTAATTTACATTTAATTCATTTTAACTATATTTTGCTATTTACTGGGAAAGATAAAAGCTTCCCACATGTTAATCATTTAATCTCCTTAGAATTTAACCTTTAACCACAAAGAGAATTTAAATTGTTTTCATAAGTTGTGTATGAATTCATCAACCTCAATCAATTGACCCATCGCTATTTAAATTTTGAGATTCCATTAGTCAGATAGCACAAGATTCAAGTCTGAGCTTTCTCCTTGCAGACCTCTAAATAAAATGTGCTTCTGGTTGATTCATATCCAAACACAGCAGTCAAGGCTGCTCCTTTATTTGTAGCCTTGTTTCCCTTGCCTCCTCAATTCTGATATAATTTCTGTCTTTATTCTGTCAAATATATCAGTTGAGATGTGACAGACAAAAGGTAGGCTTCCTAAAATTAACTTAGACTTTGAAAACAAGCATGCGTGAAAGTATCTGTAATTCACTATTGTACTAAACGAATAAAACCTTAAAATTAGATTCAAATATGAATTTAGCCTTTTTTAAAAACATGGTATATTCAAAACAGGTCTGAATTGCCAGTCTCCAGGCACTCTGAAACTGCCAATATCTTTCTGCTACTAAGCCATACTTCCAAGGCCACAAATAGAAAAATATTTTTCTACTACTATCAAAACATTACAATCGATATTCTGTTCTTTTTACTTTCTCTTCCAGGACAACTAAACTACCTCGGATCAAGCCACCAAATATGGCATATCCTTGCAGTAGTGATGTTATATTGGTGGCATCAGTCAACAGTGTATGTCATGCAGTACAGACACAGCAAGCCTTGTCCTGACTATGTTTCACATTTGTGAATTCAGGTATGGCTACCTGGTATATTCAGTTATTAAGCAATTTTTGATGGGGAGTTATATATCCCACTATTTCTAAGGTTCCCATTAGTTTTTCCTTTTTCCTTTTAATATATCATGAGTAATACTTTATAAAAATGGAAAAAATATACTTTGGGATCTGTAATAACTACCTTACAGGCCCTTAAAACTACATATTTGCTGCTTGCACAGAAGTTGAAAATTAGTTGACATTCACTAGAAACATCTGAATAACAATGAATGTTAAACCAGTGTAGAAATAGGATTCATTTTACTTAACACCAGCTTAATTTCCTTAGTAATAAGGGCTCATCTCCATTAGAGAATGGAGTCATCCTGTGTGATTACTTTAACAGAAGAAATTTTCAGTAGATGAAGTTTTAAATGCCTGATCAAGGCAAGGGTTGTGCTACCCCTATGCTTAAGAAAGCTAGGATTTTGATTGTAGAATAATCACTAGCCTTTTAAATACATGGTTTGTGAGAAACTGGCACTTAAAATATTCATTATCTTATTTAGCCTTAGGCTCTCCTCTCCCAGGGAACACTGGACTTTTTAATTTGCTAGAACAAAAACTTTAACAATTCTGCTCCTTTGTTTGGAGACATATTGAGAAGAGGAAAAGATCTTGCATTGTCATTTTCCAACAGATAAGAACTATATTAGTGAATGATTACATGACTAGGTAACATTCTGTGATCTAAAAACCAAGTTATTAGCCACCTAGGCTTTTTAATTTCTTATGTAGACATTGATTTCTTACAAGTGAATTGCAGAAGATTTTTTGATTCCAAAATTCCTATAGCAGAAGAGCTTTCATCTCACTGAATTTGCCGTCCTAAATTTCATGATGATGAGGGTTCCCAGATTTATGGGTGCTACTTTCAAGGCCGTAGAATCCACATGGCCCAGTCTTGACCCTGAAATGAACCTCAAGCCTTAGAACAAAATCATGCAGCTGCCCTGTTTGATCATGTAGTTATTTCCTTGTGATCTAGTTCATCTCCACTTATGCATGTGTTAGCATTGCATTGATAACTCAGAGTATTGACATACTTTAATATTTGGAACCTGAAACATTAAATTTGATCTTTATTGTGTATGATTAAAAAGTAGATCTCACCATGTTATTATACAACATAATCTTCTTGTTCTTTGGTCTTTTAATATGCATAAATTAAATCCTTTAAAGTATACATTCATAAAACCTATGTTGTTTATTGGACTATAAAATATTTTCCAAGTTTCTTAATGAGTTGACACAAGCTATTTTAGTGGTATAATTTCAGAACATTAAAATTATTGAATATCAGAAAAGGGTTGAGTGATGGTGACACTTATCCCTGAAATGCCTTTTATGGGTCTGATATTAGGAAAGTTACTTTATTGTGCCTCAGTTTATGCATCTGTAAAATTTTGTATTTTTTTTTTTCATCATAGTGTTTTTTGGAATATAAATTCCCCATGCTAGTATCTCAGCAAGAATTTTCCCCCAGTAGGCTCAGTAAGGGGGGAATGCTGTACTCATCTTTGAAATGACTGTTTTACCTCATAAAGCCACAAATTTGATCTATATGCTAAGCGACAGAAGAATTTGAGGTAATGATAGGATGTATTTCCTAGAATATATGCCTCATGGCCTATATGGTATCATTGCTTTGAAACAGATATTTTGCCATTTTGGCCAAATGAAATATACTGAGTAGTTATAATTAATTTTAAAGTAAGGGAAAAGTCTAGTATTTTTAGGTCTGGAATCATTATTAGTATTATAAAATATTTGAAAAATTTTTAAAAATTGAACCTTAAGTTTAATTTTCCTTTAGTTTTTGAAAAATATTCAGTTTTTTTGTTATAGTGTATGAATTATACAATACTTGCCATAAATTAAAAGACAAAAAGAATGCACTATATATATTTTTAAGAATTTTCTTTGAATTTCAAAGGCATACAGGTCTGACCATAGAATTATACCATGTAAACATTTCAATTTTTTATGAAAATGTTAAAACATTGTAAAAAACAATCTTCTCTCATATTTATCTTTGCTATGATGTATTTATTATAAAGTAGGGAATAAGTGAATGTGGATTGCTGTCAACTATAAACACTTCTGTAAGTCAGCATTTTTTGGCCACCTACTTGTGTGTACAGCACTACTGGCAAAATTTTTAAGACACTGTTAGCATTAAAAAAATAACTGTTTAAAAATTGCCTACAAATCTGAGCCTTGTAATGATGTGTATTTAAGTTATTTTTGTTTTCATAGATTTGTTATGAAAACAAGTTTAGAAGTACATTGTTCAGCTGTAACATCTAAAGACTGGTTTGAATTTTATCAATGTGTAAAATGTAAAAATTCTTTACCTACAGCCTTTAAAAAAAACAATTAAAAATTATCTATGGCTGTTTTTAAATAGTCTGAAATGATTTATAAGGTTGTGGTCAGTTCATTTAAGAAACAACTTTCTTTCTATATAAAGCCATTTTCAAATAGCAAGATAGTGCTTGTCTTTTATTACATTGAGTACAATTTAGTAAGCTGCATGGCAATATATTATTTAAATAAATTGGGTTTACTAAATAGATTTAAGTTCTACTTGTCATTCTTTATCATACATAACAGCTTCAAAATCGTATTTTAGAATCAGGAATGAAGATTCAGGGAATATCTGTACATCTTATGACATCCCACCTGGACAAAGTAACTGATTTGAAGATTGTGATTGACTGGCATAGAACTGTGCAACTCGCCATTTGGCAGGTACCTACCCCTACCTAGAGATATACTTTGCCCTATATTAATGTCAAAGGGCAAAGCCTGTACTTCTGGGTTCCTGCCAGTTGCTGAGCTGAGTAGATCCATATCCACCCTAAATCATCATTCCCTGTAATCTCACCCCTGCCAAAGTGTGTTTGGTTCCAACATAAGAATCAGCTAAAAGATTTTAGGGGAGGGGCAAAAGTATCTTGACACATGTACTATCATAATAATTATATTGAAAGAGGTATAGATGCTGTTGAGTAACAAGGTCCCTTGAAATTCTTTACCGTACTTCCCGAGTAGCGAGTAATGATCCTGAACTGAAAGGGAAAAGTAAATATCAGCAGTAGGGTATCCAGTGAAAAATGAAATTTCAATTCTTAGAGGGTTGGAATGAACAGCTACCAAGGTTCTCGTCCTGCTCTATAAATCTGAGATTTAAAAAAATACCATGTTATGTACATGTAATTTCAACAGTGCCCACCTGAAGCAAAATTGACCTATCTTTTTTAATGTACAACAACAAATAAAATTTTGTTGAAAAGCTCATGCCCTGTGTGAGAATATTCTTAACTACTTGTTAAATATGGTTGCTTGAGCTATTCAAAATAAAGTTTAAATTGCAGCATATATTCTTCTCTACAGAGAAGTTAACTATAACTGAATTTGAACAGTGATAGATTCCATAGTTCCTTTCTTTTTATATAACATTTCTAATTATTTGTGATATTTTGCTGCCTTTGTACTATGTTTTAAAAAGAAAACCCTTATTTTTCCATATAACATCAATTAGATAGCTGTTATTACTTCAAGAAAAATGTTCATTCATAACAAATAAGCGACCAATCTAAAAATCTACAATTTGTGGTATAATACATTAGTAAGATAATATTGTGAACCTGACAAAAAGCTTAGCCCATGAATCTGCTAGATTTTCTTTTTAATGTGCCACAGTCTCTTTTCCTACCATGACTGAAGACTGAAATATTTCATTTAACCGTTATATATGCTGCCAATTTTTAGAGTTTGGAAATATAACACATAATGCAAAAACTATGCCGAACAACTTATTCAAAAGGCACTTCAAAGTCTTAATGAATTAGTAATAATTGCAGGGACAGCAAATTGTGTTTTTGCTAAAAAATGCTAGGCCAAAATGGGTTTTTCTTGTATTCCACTAGCTGTACATAATCGGCGCTTCATGTCTTTAATATGAATGAAAGAACTGAATAGAAGATTTATATGCAAAACTTTTAATAAGACAAATGAAAAACTCTGAAGTCACTGATTATAAAGAATATGCAATCCATTTGGGATTTATTGCATTTAAAGAAAGCAGATTATTAAAACAGTAGATATGATAAATACAGTAAGAAAATAACTTTAAATTTCAAACAAAACAATGAATGAGGGACAATTCAGTCATAAGAATATGCAATGTAAAGGCAATAAAGTAGTAAAATCAGTTAGTGCTTAATTATAGGGGAAAAAAAAGCAACTGCTACCATCTCATAAGTTTCTCACCTGTATTTGAGGATTGAAGTCACTTTAAAAGTATGTTTTGTAACAATTAAAAACTGTAATAAAGATGTAAATCAGATTTATTAAAAGTTAAAGTTATTTGCTTAGTGGTTCATAAAAGGCTTCAGAAAATTCAAGTTTAACAAAAAATGGAAGTGTAATCAAAGAAAGTGCACTTAAAGCTGTTTGCCAGCAATTAAAAAGTAGCTTCTACACTGTTTACTATTAGATGACTTTTCAAATCACAAAAAGAGCATAGTAATAAAAAACAATTCTCTTTCAAAAATAACTCCAAATGATGACTCTTTGCATTTTCATCTACCTTATTCTTTTAGTGGCTTTTGTAAACCCTCACAAGGAGTTTTGTAAACTAGGAGTGAATGTTCTTTTAGATATGATTGTGGTTGCAATTACAATTTTTAAAAAATTCACATTAACTCCATAGTAGAGAGATGTGATATGCATGCATATGTGTGTATATATATTTATCTTAATATATAAAACACCACTGAGTATAAAAGTTTTCAAATAAACTATATCATTTATGTTATTCTCACAGTAGGTAAGTCATTTCATTCTCACAGTAGATCTGTCATCTTAGTAACTGGACCTAAAATCATGAGTAGTATTGCTTTAAAAAAAAGGAGAAAAAAGTTTACTGCACATTCTACATATATTAAAACAAATGTACTCAAACTCCCCAGAACTAGTGATATTAACATACCTTGTACCGTGTAACAGAGTTTATGTGAAGTACCAAAACCTAAAATAAAACAAGCAGAGTAGCTGAACAGTAAGAAAGCTGCTCTGCCTGAAGAGTGGGCTCCACCTTGTATTTTCCACAAGCAAGATGACAACAGTCTATCACTGTCAAACAATAATCAGGGTTGGATCGAAAGGTGCATCTATCTAAAATTCCAGATAATGTCGTAACTATGCCCAAATACACACAGGCACAGGATATTGGGGGCACAGGATATTGGGGTGGGGTAGGTGGGTGGTGGAAGAATTACACTATTTCCTGATTGATACTTTATGAATAGATATTCTAGTCAGTTCAATTTTCATCCAGCCTACAACCTTTCCTCCTCTACCTAATATATAAACCAAGCAACTTTTTGTGTCTTAGCAAATACATTCTTCAGTGCCATAAAAGCTGATCATTTTAATACTAACATTTTATTGATGTAATATTAAAATTAAGCAAATGGTCCACTTTTGAAAAGACTATTCAGAATCAACATGCATTATTAAAGCTATTAGGAAAGAACTTTGGCCACAGATTTTTGCTAGCTTCATAGTATTTTACTTCCCTTAGTGATGTTCAAGTATAACAGGTTTAGAATTATGATCATTTTATACCTAAAGCAGCACAGGGACACCTGAATAATATGGAAAGCATTTTTTTTCTACTGTCCTTCCTTAAACCAGTGTTGGACCATCCCACAAGCATTTTTTTTTTTTTTTTTTTTAACTTCTCTTGTGAGATTTAATGTCAGAATTCTCATAAGGCAATTACCTGGGCATCTGTTGTGTGGAGTAGCCTAAGTTTGACCATAGCGGTTAGGAGGGATCATTGAAAACAGAAAGCAATCCCAAACCAATATTCCTTGGGAAAATGCCTGTACTTGAAAACAAAGGAATCTCCCCACTTGTATTTCTGAATCCTAAATCATCAGGCTGTACTATAGTATACAAAAGAGTAGATAATTTTAAGTTAGGTCAAAATTCTTTCTGCATAATTCATCCATTATAAGCCAAGTGTCTCCATGAATTTAAATGATTGACTCAAGTGTAAGCAAAGTCTTACTATCAGATAGACTCTGGTATTTCATGTTTATATCCCAAGGAAGCCACACTAGTTCATCCATTACCCTTTCCAAATGATGAATTCATAAAGTCTAGCAGAGACTAATGCCAAGGACTAAAATAAAGAAGAATATTGTATGTAAGTCTACCAACATATTTCCATTTTTAAAAAATCTTATTTGATACAAACTTACTGTAGTTTATAAATTTATTGTGTGGAATCATCAACTCTTCACTTTCAAAAGTATCACTTGAATCTACTTTTTGCATTTACATTAGCAGTATTATCAACCTGAGAATTGGGAGAAAAAAGGTGCAAACATATCATTTGCCTTTGGCACAAGGACAAGTAATTGAAAAAGATCCAGTCTAGTAGAACAGTTAGTCTCATGCAGTCCAACTCTAGAAGGACAACTCTTAGTAATGCAGTGCTTGATCTGCCTCTTCTACACTGTGAGTCACACATTGCTTCCCTTTCTGTCCCCAAATGTGTATCTGACAGGATATAAAAGAGAAAAGAGAAGCAATAAAAGATGAATATATGATTTAGTTACATATACCTTGCTTCTTTCCAAGTTCAGAACTGTGAAAAACAGGCAAATATCATATCCCACTAATTCTAATAAAATTACTCATAAAATACACTTTAGTTGGATTTAGAGAGTTAATTTAAAATATGGCAATCAAGGTGAGTGCCAGCTGATAAGAGTTTCCACCCCTTTTTGTAAATACCTTTAATAGATCTAGAAACTTCTGAATGTTAATTTTATTGAACAGTTAATTATAATTGAAAATAGTTGGAGACAGCAGATACTGTATTCATGTTAACACATATTAAACACAATTTCTATGAAATCTCAAGTTTCTACTTAGGATTTGTGGTAAAGAAAGGCAATTTGGTAGCTAGGTTCTTTTCACTAAAGACACAATCAACCAGCACAGTTAAGATGCTAGTCCCTCAGCATCTAAAAACTTGAGATGTTTTGTATTAGTGCATTGGTACTTGCGGCAGGATGCATAAGTCCTGCCCATAAGGCTTTGTGGGTTTCAGTGGTCAGTGCACTTTATTAAAACTACTCTACCCTTCAAACCTAACTGATGGTGGGAGTTATTTGGTGAAGGTGGTAATTTAATAAAAATCATTAAATGCAACATGATTTTATATTGGAAACATCTTTAAAAACTCAGGATTTCAGCTATATATTTTTTTTCCTAAAATAAATTTCTATATAACCCTTGGCCTTACTCCCAGTTTTTCCAGTAATCCGCTTAGAGGCATGATAAAAGTTTTTAGGCGAGCAAACCATTTACAAACAATATAAAATGTTTCTGAAGAACTAAATGTTTTGTTCTTTTATATGTTCCAAATGTCAGAAATTTCTCTTTAATTTAGTTTTTGATCTAGGCTTCTATGTAAAGATTCCATATTAATGGCACTTGTTTTTTAAAATGAAATGGTTTTAGGCACAATAGTCATTTCTGGCTCTGCTTTGTAGGGAAAGGTATAAAGGATGAAATCTCTGTACTCTCTAAATATTAACTTTTTAATTCTTTAGAGAGCTAGATTGTTTTTTACCACGTGGAAATTAGAAGAGAATTTTAAAAACTTCACAAACTCAACCTGTATATGTACAGAATAACTACTTTTAAATGCTGGATTATGGAATGAGCCCAGGATATGCACACAAAAGTGACATTCTCTTATCAAAAATAATGGTGTCCCTTTACAGTCATCTCTCAGTGGCTGCATAACTGGAAAGGTTCACATGCTTTCACTGGAAGTATCACACTTGCATTTCTGTGCTGTCATGTCAGTAGCTGCAACCCTTGTTAGTGCTTGCAATTTAACTGCCTTTTCTCCTGCTTGAAAAAAAAAAGTCTTTTTAAGAGACATCAAGTTACTACCCTGTGGAAATATTTCCTTTCTCTATTTTGGTGTATTTAAAAGTCACTTACCTATTCTGATTGACCTGTAAGAATGAATGATATAAAGAGCTATACAAATAATTGTCGTTCAAATTCATAAAATGAACTATTCATACTTTTTTGAAACAGGGGTTAATGCCAAGAATCCATCAGAAGTATCTACTGTTTAGAAGGAAATGGAGCAGCACCAAATGGGTCTAATTCGACTGATTGGGACTGTTGGGACTGATGTGAAGTGATGCTTTGCACCACAAGTTCTGTAAAGGGCACGGCACCAAAGTCATCCATTTTCAACGCATCTGCACTATGGAATGACCCATGTAGTGAATTCTGTCTTGGCCGCCCAGGCAGTACGGTATTGTGGTCAGCACGAATGTCGCTCAGGCCTTGATGTGAAGGGTGCCGGGTCAGGTCTGGAGGATGGAAGGGCTTGGCCCCAAAAGGGTCCAACAGACTTTCCTCGGGTTGTAGGACATTCCCCCTGTCTTTCCCGTCAGTCAACACAACACTAATGTTCTCTTTGGAGTCTGAGATTGTTAAAAATTCATTGCTGCTTTGAGAGTCTCGGCGGCCCACTTTTTTGTGCCTACGAGCCCTCTCTGGGGTGCGGTAGGTAGGCTTCAAAGTCTTTTTTGTGCTAGTTGGTGTGCCATGATGCCGCTTCCCATTACTTTTTGACATATCCTGCTTTGTGCGCCTTTGGCGAGAGGACAGTTTCTGTAAGCTACGCTGTTTGACTTTTTGCTGCTGACTCCCAGTTATTTCCTCAAAGGGCACGAGCCCAAAAAGGTCCTCATTGCTTTTGCTTTTACTTGTTAATGTGGGAAAGGGCTGAAATGGAGTGGAGCCAAATATATCTACACTTTTGGGACAACCATGGAGGAGAGTATGTGCCTCAGGCCCCACTGCACGGCAGTCATGTACATTCAACTTCTTGCTAAAGGGTGCCTTGGTGAATACATCAAATTCTTCTTGCTCTAGTCCCACAGTAGGAAAATGGGTCTCAAGAGAGAGGTTCTTTTCATTTGCTCCTTGATGGGGTTGTTGAGCATGCACTGCAAAGAAGGGGACTGCGCCAAAGATATCAAACTCCTGTGTTGGAGTCTCCACTCCAACATCAGAGGGCAGTTGGGTTAGGGTGAGGAGTGTTATGTTAGGCTCTTGGATTTGTCCACTGGCTGATTTGTCTTTGTAGACAGGGCTCACATCACTGTACTTTGCCTTGGCCTGTTCATAATCAGAATCAGAGCTATGTTTTTCTTCTTCCTCATCTTCAGAATCCATGAGAAGAGGCCTATGACCCAGATTTTCTGGTTCAGTATCATCATCATTAAAATCTCCTTGTTCTCCCTGAAGAACTTCTTCATCCTCTTGTTCTTCCTCTTCACTGCTCTTTGGAGAAGGGGGATCTGATTCAAAATCACTTTCAGATTCATCATTCCCTTTTTGCACTTGACCTTCTACTGATGAATTCTCTGAGGTTTTCTTTCCAGTCCGGTGATCTTTATATACTGGAATTGCTTTTCCATTCTTGATAGGTTTTGCAGTGCTATTTTCTTGATTCCTGGGTGAATGATCAACTTTCTTTTCAGGAGAACCTGCGAGTTCAAAGAAAAATTATTATAGCATTCCAAGGCATTTCAAAAGTCATTTACACTAAATATTAATATGTACTAACACAAAGCATCACAAATCCCTCATACCAGTTCCCTTAGAGGGAAAAAAAAATTATGCTTCATGAATTTGTCCTTTAGTGTCCTTTAGACACACTTACTCATCTGTAGGCCTTCATTGATATAAATTTTGTTTATAGCACCCAGGACTCTGAATATAGTAGGCAAGCACATTTTCCTTTTTCCCCACCCTTCTGCTTATGTTTTAACTGTGTCATAAGTTTTTACAGAGATATTTCACCATAATTTGTCTTAATAGGCATTCTGGTTTTTTATAAATGAGTGAGTTATGAGTTTGGTTAATATGAGTACATCCCCCATAGCCTCATCAAAGCTATCCTACTAGACATTACATTAAAAGCATGCTGCCTTAAAAAAAAATCTAACCATCAGTGTGTTAAATGTATGCTAATTAATTATACTTTTACTCCATAGTATATTAGTTTACATGAGAATATACTGCCCTCACAATACATGGGTATACTGAGTTGATTTTCGAGAGATGGGGATCAATTTGTATTGTTATAAAACAATTAGCTATGGTTGGAAGGATAGTTTGTAGGCATGAAAACTAACTCTGATGATGGAAAAATTATTACTTTCATTACATGGTGATCTATAATACTAATATTTCTGAGTATTTCCTAGTCTGAAAATGCAGCCCTTTTTCTTCTATGACTGTGTGTTCTCGGTCATATTTGTAGAGACTTCTCTTTCACTACTCTTGTGTTAATTGCCAAGTGCACTACAGTAACTCTGATATCATATAGTTTTTCATGAATATGATGTATCTTGCCATTATCGCAAACTCAATTATTTAAAAATCATCTTTTCTCTTAAAATATGCTCATCACTAAAACAGCACCTTCACCTACCCAGTCCTCAGATCAGAACTCTGGAAATTGTCTTCATCTTCCCACCAAATAGTTACTGTTTTTTTTTTTTTTTTAAATCTCTCAGCAGCTCCTTAACCTCTTAACTGGCCTTTCAGCCTTTGGTCCCACATCCCTCAAACTACTCTCCACTGTCACCAGAGCAATTTTTCTGAAACACTAATCATATTACTGTTAAAAGCTTTTCAGTGACTAAAGTCCCAACCCTTAGCATAGCATAGTGGGTTCTGTCCGACCATATCTTTTGCCTCAGACCCTAATGTCTCCTATGGGTAGTCTTCATTTTAGCCACATCCTATCTTTCCCTACTCAAACTCAGGAACGGAATAGGTCTCCTTTGCTATCCTACCTCTATCAGAAACTTAGGAACCTAGTAGATTTGGATATCAAGAGAAACATCTACTTTAATATCTCTACCATTGGATTACTGTACCTCAATATGAATACCATTCCACCACTCTCACTATAATTCAAGACCCAGCCTATATAACAGCTCTTCAGAACCACCCCTCAAAGGATAGCCATTCTCTATTTGGTACTCCTGATAAACCAAGCACAAGCCTTCATTTTAGCATAGATTGTACTATATTGAAATTTGTTTGCTTTTCTGTCTTTTGACTATGAGCCCTTAGAACACAAGGCCATTGATCTCATTTATCTCTGTACCTAGCACTGTGCTGCATCAATTTTGTTAAAGGAAACAGTAAGTGACTACTATGAGTGCAACAGCTATGGACATATGTATTCAATACATACAGCTACAATAAAGGAAGTTACATAGAAAAACAAACGTTTCACATTTGGAAATGTTTTTAACTCAGAATTTGGTCACTCACATATTATTTTAAGGGCACTTTACTACATGCTATACACTGGTTAATAAAACAAACATGAGCTCTGCCTCCAGGATTTTATATCAAGTGTGGAAGACAGTAAGTAAGCACAAATATGACCAGTGAGGATGGGTACACAAATCTGCTCAGGATAGTCAATGAAGGCTTCCCTAAGACCACGCAAAGAATAGGCAGAAAATTGCTCCAGGTAAATCATTAGCATGTTTGAAGGCCAATTCAAGAAAAAGGTTATGGGCCAATGTAGTTGGAATATAGTGAAGAAGATTAACACTGGCAAATGATCAGGGAAAAGGCCAGATCATGAAGGTCCCTTTAAGGCCTTGATACGGATTTTATCCTAAATTTAGTCTAGAGTGGAAAGCCATTAACAGATTTTATGATCAGATTTCTGGTTCAGAAAGATAGGGCTGCCATGTAGAAAAAAGTAGAAGGTGGGGGGTTAGTGAAAAGTGGGGAGAACAGGGAAGAGGAAATTATAGTAATTCAAGTTAGAGGTGATGGTAAAGAGAAGTAGAAAAATTAAATAGAAACCAAAAAGGAAAACTCTGGATGGGTAGTGGTAAATGGTACCACTACCCATCCAAAGAGTGAGTAAAGAATAAGTTGGGAAATGGAGATTATCAAGAGTTTGGTTTTGAAAACATTAAGCTTGAGGTATCTGTAAGAAATTTAAGTGTGAGCAGTTATATATAATTAGCTTGAGCTCAGTGATTTCATGGTATTCAGAAAGAGCCATGAAATCAAAGGAAATTACCTAGGAAGAAAGTGTAAAAGAAGGAAAAAAGGGTCCAGTATTTTACATTTAAAAATTAGCAGATGAAGAGGAACCTGCAAGGCAAACTGAAAAGTACCGGGCAGAGAAGAGAACCAAAACCTGGTGAGTGCAATGTCATAGAAGCCAAAAGGAGACAACTGAGCTGGTCCAGTGAACTGAGGACAGAAAATGTCCACTGGATCTGATCAGCTTATGCAGTTTTTTGGCAGCCTTGACATGAGTAATGGGGCTGAGGAGTGAGTAGGAGAGAAGAAAAGAGAATACAGCCAGATCTAAGTTTTTTAAAACCAGCCAAAAGTATAAATGCTATTATCAAGATACAGATTAAAACTAAATCAAATGCAGATTCTCAAGTTTGACTTCTCTCCATACAGCAAACTTATGTACGTATGTAATGGTTTCGGAACACTTCGAATCACCCCTCACTCTGGGTAATTTCCTCTAAGATACATTTAAACGTATTACCTCCTTAGGGTATGGACCACAGAAAGCCAGGACTTGTAGATCACCCTCATGCGTCCTTCTCATAACACAGTTTCTAAAATGTGTTCTGCAGAACACTATTGTTCAGTAACCAAACCAAACATTTCTGTGGTATCAGACAGCTGAGTTTATGAAATGCTGCACACTATATTGTGCCTTTACCTGAAAATGCTCATTATATTAAATGTACTGATAAGTCCTACACAAGTTCTTTGTGTTTGTGTAGGACTTAATTGTATGAAACCTAGAATTTCCCAAAGGCTTTAAAAACAATTATGCAAAAAGCACTTAGGGGAAAATGCTGTTCTATAATTTCTCTGAGAAAATTTCCATTTCTAAGGTACTTAGGTTTCTTCTGGAACATTTAACATAGAACAGATATTCCATCTTGGAAAGCATCCTTCAAAACCCAGTCAAAAACAATGCATTCTTTCCCATTCACCACCTTCTTTTTGTTATTCTCATAATTAAGTGCTTCCCTCACCCAACAGGCCAGAGGATATCTTTCTACATCTCACTGCCTGCCCTTTGGCCGCTTCTAAGAGCCATACAGAGCTATGCTTTAAATTGTCAACATGGACATAAACTTGTGGTTTTTCTCACCTATGGTTTGTAATGCATATCCCAGGTATCAATATAGTCCTTTTTTAATTTTGATAGGAACATGACAATATTGTATATATACCTTTTAACTATGTTTACAAGTTCTAGGTTGTTTCTAGCTTTTCAGCATTTTAAATAGCACCAAGACCCCAAGCATAATTAATACACAGCTAAAGTTGGTAATCCAATAACAATCACTGACAAGATCATAGGTAAATACTGTACTATGTTTTCTCATCCATAAAATGGGGATAATAGTTGTTTATTAACAAACAAAAAGCATTTTTTTAAAAGAGTGCCTCACACATAATAGACACAATGAATTTAACATCATCTTCTCCAGGGAAGGGCCAAACTCATTTCATCCATCATACTCCAACCTTCTGGCAACTTTTTTATGCTCAATGGCTGAAGGAAAATCTAAAGGAGAAGGAGAATGCAATTCTGTGGCTAGTTCAAGAGTAGTTCAGGTCCACCTTAGAACTGACCAAAACAAGTAGGTACACAAATGTATATCCACACACCATGAGGGTGCATTGTGGATCCTGGAAGCTCTATCTCTGATTTTTAATAGCTATATTTGAGAACACAGGATAAGAAATTGAAAAGGTCAGCTTTCAAAAAGCATGAAAGAGCACACACAATGTTCTAAGCCATTTCTGTGGTTTCAGATTACATCCACTTTTTTGTTGATGTAGAATGACTGGTTTTACTTATTTTATTGTCTTGCCTTCATCAAACTAAAACAATAGACAATCACAATCAGAACTACCTAAATTCTTTCATATTTTCATAACTCATCCTGATATTGTTCAACTTAACATTGTTTAAATATTCATCTATTTCTCCATCTTTCCACTCCTTCATAAGCTGTTGTGATTCCTTGAGTAGCTAGAATCAAGAAAAAACAAACTACTCCGAAAGCATATAAAATCAACTAAAAAGTTAAGAACCATTAAGCATAATTTAAGACATGTTGTCCATATCTCGCCAGCTTAAATTCCAGGCTGCACATTACAACAAGCCTACATAAGTTTCACCTTCTATTCAATCTTCTTTCTTCATTGTGAAAATATAGGAGACCTGGAAAAGTAATGGGAATTATACAAAAATAAACAATGCTTCCATATATTCTAAAGTTTGTAGTCCTGTTACATAGGCACAAAAGACAGTCAAAATAAGTATTATAAAGATAGTTACAAACATACAGTGTATTTATGTACTTTAAAACGGGACTTCATAGCTAAGAGTGCCACGAAATTTTATAATCCTTTCTGTACTTAAGTATACTCCTGTAATGCAAAATAATGATTCAAATTTTCCTATTTGCTTGTGATGTCAGATTTCATTTTTCCAATTAGGTTAAATAATACACATGTGATTCACTATGAAATTTAAATCAAGTTTACTTCAGTGCTTATGTTAATTTTCCCAAAGAAAAGCCTAAATATATTGCTTTAAAATTCAAAATATCCTAAATCCCAATAATCCCCGTATTTACTGAGATTTATATTATTAACATAAAAATGGCTGTTTTTCAAGGAGGTGGGGAGGAGGTGTTTAGGATAAACACTAGGAACATGTATTTATAGCATAAACAAATGGTTTTATGATCGAGAGAATGTGCCCATGGTCATATCTCAGTTACATATTTTCTATATTAATCTATTTTGATAAAACAAATTTCATATATTGACCAATTTTTATTTTTGGCTTGAAGTAGGGATTTCTTTTTCCTTAAACTAAGGTAGAATAATGTTTTGATAGCTTCTAGTCAGGATATTCTATTTTGTGCCTTGGAACTAGAAACTGTAAAAATTTCAACTTTTTGAACATCTTAGCAAATTATATTTTAATCAGTGGTGCTAAAGCAAGTTTACTGATTATTCAGTTATTTAATAAACAACTGTCCTGTAAAACCTATGTGAGCAACTAGAATCTATTAACAAATCATAGCAAAAGGGTCAGTCAATTGAGAGTTATTTAAACACTGTTCCCCAAATAAGAAAGAACCAGTAGGCTATTAGTCAAAACATAATATTAAGTAGATTTAAGTGAAAAAATGCAATAGTGAATAATTAATATTTTCCACTTATTTATAAGTAAAACAGAATAAAAATTTCATTGAACTAGCTCATGTACTTACCAAGAATGTTTTTTTCTACCTTTTAAAAAGATTTTCAAAGATTCAGTATTGTGGGTTGAATTATTATTGTACTACTGTGCTTTCAGAGCCTACACTTACTAACCCATTGAGTTTCTCATTTCAGAGAATTGAAACTTTTACCTTAAAGTTTACATCAACTTACAAAAATCAGGGCCAGAATGCAGGTCTCCTAACTTCGAGTGCAGTGCTCTTTTAATTCTTTACTTCTACTGAATTCCATTATCTGATTTAATAGCAAATATTCTTTTGAAGTTGTATTTGTTTGCCAAAAATTCTTTTAGAGCCAAATTCTGAGAATTTAAGGTGATTGACTAAGATAGACAATGCAGATTTGGATACATTATTAAGAATAGCAATGATGGGTTGTAAAGTCTTAATAGGGAAATTCCCAAGTTAAATATGGCAAAAAAATGTTAGAGCAATGAAGGACTGGAACTTATTTGCACATATAAATTCTACTGTATTTAAAATTATACTCCTGTTTTATGGCCTCATTATTTCATACATCTCATATATTAAATTTCAAGATAGTCATTCAAAGCTCACTAAAGTTATGCTTCAATTACTCAGTACTATCAGTAAAATAACATTTACTAAATAAGTGCCAAATTAACTTTTTCTAAAAATATATAGCATACTTTCCTTCCTTCAATAGCAGAGGACACTAAATGAAAATGTTCTCTTATGACTGTTCTTTTTGGACTCATTCATTACTCATTACTTCACCTTCCTCAACTGTAAAGTAAGAATAACAGAATTCTCCTCATAAAGTGGTAGCAGGGATTACATGTGAGAATACACATAAAGTGCTGAGAAGAGTTCCTGTCACATTATTGGTACTTAGTAAAATTACTACTATTGCTACTATATTATGTGGTATCTCATTCATTCCATCATTTCATAATTATTTATGGAGGAACTTCTATGTACTTCTAATGGTACCAAGAGACACTTAAGGATGAATCAGAGGGAATAGGACTGAACGTGGTCAAGTACACAAATATGCCAAGAGTTTTTCATACATTACTTCTTAATTTCCATAAAATCAGTAGGGTGAAAATGCTCTGTAATGTTTGCTATGGTCTTTCCTAAAGCTTTTTTCTCTTCAGTCTTATTAACGACATCTTCAAAAATTTTCTTCTTCCTTTCCAATATCATATCATTGTCATGACTTCCTACCAACTTCAAAGATAAGCTTTACTGCCACCCCAAACTCAGTCCTTGTCGTTCTCTCTTCTCTTTCTACTTCTTTCTTTTGGTGACCTTAATCTTGTTTCACAACTTCAATTATATCTTGAAAACATAAAACAGGAAGGGCTTTTTAGAGATTTAGTCCAATCTCTTTTACAAAAGGAATCCGAGACCTGAGGAAGTTGAATGACTTGCCAAAGTTTAAGGCCCTATTATCAAGTTAGTGGTTTCTCTGCTGCTGACTTGGATATGTATCACTAGTTTAAAACTCTTATCTGTATATTCTATAATTAAGCTACCAATAGAATAGTATCACCAAGAATTCAACATTATCTTATAATCAACCCTCTTCAAAATACAACCACAGACTTGTCTTGCGTTTCTTTTGTATCCCTCTTTACAAAGCCAAGCTTGAGAAGTAATATATACTAATAGAATGAGCACTGTATTATTTCTATTTAAGCAAATAGTGGTTTGTTGAACTCTATGATGAGTGCTTTGGGTTAAAGAGTATTTTACAGTCTTTAGGGTTAAATTCTAGAAAAACTATATAAAGATTTATCAACAAATCAAAGAATACACAACTCTACAAAATCCATGGAAGATCAACTTCTCCATATAAGACTCAATTTCCTCATCTAAAAGCTAAGGGCAATGATGGAACTTACCTGATAGAGCTGAACATTAGATAAGTTAATATTCACTATAAATCTACTAGTGAAAGCTCATTAAATAAATATAAGGGTATATGTGTGTGTGTGTGTGTGACAGAGAGAGACTAGATTACCAAAGTATTCTTTGATAATTCATTCAGAAAGCAAAGCAAGGTACTGTACAGAATACAAAAATTAATAAGAGAATTCCTGACCTCAAGAAGCTTAACACTCACTGTAACAGTTGTATAGCTTAATACCTTCCAAAACCCATAAACAAATCCTGATTTTATTGATCTGGAAAATGACTGACCAAGGTAAAAACAATTGGGAGGCTTTGGAGAACAAGTTTACCTCACTATGAATCCACCTATTTCATCCTTACGAGTTTTCATAAAAGGCAATTTTTAAGCATTAAAATTTCAAAGTCATCATAGTCATGCACAATCCAAAAACAGAATTCCAAATCTTAACACAAAATTTGTAGTAAGTTAGATTTTCGTTTGTTATGGTATACTTTTTAACAAGTACTTGATTCTAGTTAATGACACTATTATAAATAAATCTTTCAAAATATATATTCTTAAATCAAATAAATGAACCTTCATAAATGATACCAAATACTTCAAAATATTTAGGAAATGTCAAAGAAGTGTGGAGGAGGGGTACTTCTCCAGCACACTATTCACATTACCATTCTAATCAGGTTCCCATCTTTTAGAGGATAGTTGTTCTTGCAGTTATAAAACAGACCATGCATTTTTAATTATATAAGAAGCTTCCAGTTTCAAAGAAATTTTGTTTTGATGTTCTTTTTTTAGCAATCAGATTATAGCGACCGAATTACTTGAAACTGCTATTGTAATTATATGCCTTCTGTTGTTTCATCATTTAAGGCAGGGGTTCTTAACCTTTTTTGTTCCATGGACCCCTTTGCCAGTGAGGTGAAAACCACAGACCCCTAAGTCCACACTATACTGTGTATTATTTAATAAATATCACACCTGCACCAACACGTCCCCACAAAAATAATGTTTTTTTGAATTTCAGTGCAAGCTCACA
This sequence comes from Cabassous unicinctus, assembly GCA_029593785.1. Lineage (NCBI taxonomy): Eukaryota > Metazoa > Chordata > Mammalia > Cingulata > Chlamyphoridae > Cabassous > Cabassous unicinctus. The sequence continues at coordinate 37,628 of JAQZBX010001170.1, read as the reverse complement.
GACTTCTTGTTAAGAATCCCTGATTTAAGGTAAATAAGGAGGGGGCCATAAGACTTTAAAGCTTGCTTTGAATTGGTAGCATACTGCTTGCCATCATTTCCCAGCAATTTACCATGTCAGGCCCAAGGATTATTGGATTAAGAGAAGGATTTAAAAACATTTTAGAGCATTGACACTAAGCATGGATTATAGTTTACACTGTAGTCCACACTCTCTCCTGCACAATTTTGTAGATTATGGCAAGATATGTAATGGCCCATATCTGTCATTGTAATGTCACTCAGGAAAACTCCCAAGTCCCCAAAATGCCCCCATACTTCACCTGTGTGAAATACACACCTCTCCCTGCCCTCAAAACCTCTATGGGCCACTGCCTCCGTATGAATGATAACAAATGTACCACACTAATGAGGTATGTTGATGGTGTGGGAAAGTGTGGGAGGTAGGGGGCGGGGCATATGGGAATTCTCTATAATTTTGTGTAACATTTAAGTAATCTAAATACCTTTTTTAAAAAAAAATAAAAAATACATTAAAAAAAGAAGGATTTATTAAAATCTGTAGTATTTCTCTGAAGACAGGCCTGGCCAAGTGACAGGGCTTAAATACAGGAAGAAAATCTTACTAGTTGTGAACAGTATTTCCCAGTCAGATTAAAAATGCCTTAAAACTGACATTTCTACTCATATTAATATAGATTTTGCATTAAAACAGGTCACAACACTTTTACTTGTTTTGCTACCATGGTCAAACAGATCTGAATTCCTACCTATAAACTTTGCAGCCTTAAGCAAGACACTGAGCATCCGTTTCCACTGTTATATACAATGGGATTCAATTTAAATGGTAATTATTATTGCTGACAATCTGCAATAAAAATCCTTGGATCTTCAGGAATTATATTCTAGTATATCATCATGGCTTATAGGATGACCCAACATTTGGACTATCAATCTTCCCATGTAAAAGTCTATGTTCCAACTAATATTTGCTAAATATAATATGACCTTCTCCAACCCTAAACTCAATTTAACTTCCTGCTAGAGAATAGTGAGAAGTTTACCATACCTAATTAAAAGTGAAATGCAAACTAAGAAACCTAAAACTTCAGTGACCTAATTAATATGATTTAAATGTCAAACTCATCAAAAATAGGTTTAGAATTTCATGAAACCTTCATATGTTTCAGAAGTTGTGGGTGTTTATTAGAACTGAGTAATCCATGCTATAATAATAATATAATTCACAGAGCCATAGAATCATACATCCTATGTTGACATAAACTAGATGGATGACAGTGCCCTGGGGAGGTGGAAGGAGTGTAGGAATGAATGCCATGCTTTTAATATGACTTCTAATGTGTACATTGTAATGAACACTGGTAGTTAATACTCTAATAAAAGTAGGAACAGCACTATTAGACAGTTTGTGGTAGTGAAAAGTCTCACAAATACTATCTTCACTTTATTTAAAGTTATCATTCAGTAGTTAAGAGAATACTAGCTTATTCTTACTGGAACTTTGTACCACTCCTGGCTGGATAGCAGCTGCAAAACTCATTTAAGAATTTAGTAGTAAAATTACTACTGGTAACATTACCAATAGCAGCAGCAACATTAGCAACCATCATTTACTGAGGATGTATGTGCTTTGTCTAACATTCTCTCATTTAATCCTTTCAATAATCTTATTAAGTAGCTAGTATTATCCCCAATTTAAGACAAAGAAACTCTCTAAGAAGATAGGTAACAGGCAAGAACACATGGTTAATATGCGACAGAACTAAGATTTGAACACAGGACTCTATAATTCCAAAGTCAATGGTATGATATACCCCACTACTTACATTAGTTTAGTAACTTGACATAAAAGGTCAAAATAATACAGGAATAGCTGAAATATCAACTTACAAAATAAGACAGCTAATCTTCCTAAAAGTCTGAAAATTATGTAAGATAAAGCCAGCAAACAAATCAGAAAGACTAATGTATGCGATCAAACTAAGGCCAATTGACTGTACCAGATCTGGGGTACATGCAGCTATTAAAGAGATGGAAGAAAATGCACAAAGTATTTTGGGCTCTAAACATAATGGTAGAAACTATAGGACTATGGTTAGGGGCAGAGGGAGCAGCCACTCCTCTAGTAGAGGCCTATTTTTTTTTTTTAAATCCCAATCACCTTCCCAAGACTGTCCTTTAGTTTTCCACTTCTCCAATGTGTCCTCTCCACTGCTATGAGAATTATCTAACATCTAAATGTAATTATGTCACCCCTCGTTACCTACAAAATAAAATCCCTTTATATCCAGAAGACTTAATAATATCCATTTAGTCCTTATTGAAGCTAATATTTCTGTGCCCAAATAATAGTCCTAATCCTCGACAAGCTTAGAGTTTACTGCACCTTTTACATTTTCATTCTCGTCTCACACTTCTACCTCAGATATGTATTATAACCTAGCTCTTTTGAACACACCATGCCCTTAACAATCATGCCATTCCATTTGCCTAAAATACATTTTCTCCTATTTTCCTTTTGAAAACCTTTCAAAACTCAATTCAATCTTTACCTGCTTTGTGAGTAACTCCTCCCCTCCCTGCCAACCACCACCTTCTCTGCTTTCCTTTCTCCACCACTGTCAGTGACTCTTTGCTCTATACCTTTATAATACTTTGTACATTCTTCTATTATAGTAATTATCATTTGATAAACATTTACTGACATTTATTTCTTACTAAATATTTGTTGAAAGCTGAATGAATGAATCAATGAGGCCGAGGAGATTCCCTCACTACAACAACAACATAGGGAAAAAATGCAAGAGTTAGGTGAACATTATGGTAAATAAATTAATAAAATCCCAACAGAAAGTGATTTACAAGAACACAAATTGGAGCTTAAAGCCCATTTACAAGCAAAAAGTAAAGTAAGGCATGATCAGTAACAGAACCTTTTTCTAACTTTTCTCCAAATTTCTTCATTGATATAATTGTCTTGTTTGCCTTTTTCCTAGCACCAAAAAAAAAATATTTTAAAAAACGCCTTAATGTAAACCTATTGTACACCAGGGACAGCTAGGCTCTATACTACTGGCACAACAGTAAATGAAAGAGAACTAATCCCTGACCTATATCCTATATTGAATTCCCATTCTCCATCTCCTAAAATTCTAAGAGCATATGAATTTTATTTAAGTCCTATCTTTCTCACTTTTCTTCTATCTTTGGTGGTTTTAAATTGGAAATGTAGTATCAGAGAAGGACTTCTACTAAAATGCCACTTAATACTCAGAGTCCACCTAAATTAATGGGATGTTCTCTATTTCACTTCCTCTATGAGTCTTTCAAATGGAGACCATTCAAAATCCCACTCCTCAGGAGTTTCTGATAATATTCTCTCACTCCTGCTACCTCTATGCCATTACCTTCCAACATTCATAAATGTAGTCTTTCTATTTTGTAGTTCAGCCAGGCATAGGACTGCTACTTCTCTTCTTTGCTGTCATTTCCTAGCCACAAGCCTTCATTCATCAGGGCAACGTCTCTATCAAATATGGTGTCCCAACCTTATACAAAAAATTAACTCAAAATGGATCAAGGATCTAAATATAAAAGAGATAGCCATAAAACTCCTAGAAGAAAATGTAAGAAAACATCTTCAAGATCTTGTGGTAGGCAATAGTTTCTTAAATCTTACACTCTAAGCATGAGCAACAAAAGAAAAAATAGATAAATAGGACCTCCTCAGAATTAAACACTTTTGCACCTCAAAGGACTTTGTCAAAAGGGTGAAAAGGCAGCCCACTCAATAGGAGAAAATATTTGGTAATCACATATCTGATAAGGGTTTAATATCCATGATATACAAAAAAATCCTACAACTCAACAATAAAAAGGCAACCTACCTGATTAAAAAAATAGGCCAAAGACTTGAAAAGACAATTGTCCAAAGAAGAAATATAAATGGCGAAGAAACACATGAAAAAATGTTCACCATCACTAGTGATTAGGGTTGCAAATCAAAACTACAATGAGATATCATTTCACATCTGTTAGACTGACCACTATTAAGTGTTGGAGAGGATGTGGAGAGATAGGAATGCTTATTCACTGTTGGTGGGGATGTAGAATGGTACAGCCACTGTGGAGGACTGTTTGGTAGTTCCTAAGGAAGTTGAATATAGACTTGCCGTGTGACCCAGGGCAATACCATTACTAGGTACATACCCAGAAGAACTGAGAGCAGTGACATGGGACACCTGCAAACCAATGTTCATAGCAGCGTTATTCACAATTGCCAAAAGTTGGATACAACCTAGGTGTCCATCAAATGATGAATAAACAAATTGTGGTATATACACACGATTGACTATTATGCAGCGGTAAGAAGAAATAAAGTTGTGAAGCTTTTGGCAACATGGATGAACCTGGAGGACATTATGTTGAGTGAAGCAAGCCAGACACAAAAGGACAAATACTATATGATTGCACTACTATGAACTATATATATTGTGTAAACTCATGGAGTTAATAATTAGAATATAGGTCACCAGAAAATAGAATGAGGGTAGAGAATGGAAAACTAAGGGTTAATCTGTGAATTGGTAAAAAGGTACTTTGTAAATCTTTGGAAATGAACAGAAATGGTCAAAGCATATCATGGTGTTTGTAACTAGCAGTACTATTGTATGGGTATAACAGTGGTTAAAGGGAAAGTCTAAGGTCATGTATATTACTAGAAGGAAAGCTAAAAACTGTTACACGGGGCTGTATAAGATAGTAAAACCTCATGTAAAACATGGATAAGGGTGATATTGCATATATAAGACTGTTTTTATAAAATATAAATACAAATATACTAGAGAGAAGGAAAAAGACTAACAGCTATGTACGGCAGGGGAAGCATAGAGAGACTGAGAGGTGATGAGTTTTGTTTGTTTTTTATTGTTTGTTGTTTATTATTATTGTAATAATGAAAGTGCTCTAAGAATGACTGAAGTGATGAGTCCACAAATATGTGATTACACTGAATACCACTGATTGTACACTTTGGATGGAATTATGCTTTATTAATATGCATCAATAAAATTGATTTGTTAAAAATATATATGGTGACTCAGCCCCCAAATTACTGGCTCCTCCTTGGTGCCACTTACAATTTTAAGTGTTCACACAAACTATTTACAAATGCTCTATCTCTGAATATAATAGCCTCTGATCTTTCCAGATCTCCTATTCACTTATTCCATAATCATATTTTCCAACTGGTACATTGGCTTTTCATCCAAAAACTTATCATTATCACCAATATCTTCATTGACTTCCCTATGCAGAAAACAACATACCTCATGCTACACGCCAGTTTAACTTCTGTCTTGCCAGCACCCTTACTTTCCTTCCCCATCTATCTTGCTAATCACATTTGACAATACCTCTCTCCTTCTCTCCTAAACTAATTCCAACCAACCAACAGAAAGGACAGAATGAAGGCGACTGATGTCACTAAAAGTTAAGATGGTTTCTTAGGACTTTTTACAGTCCTTCTAGGTCCCCAGTCAGCTGTCCCATTCCAACACAACTCAAACTGTCAAACTTCTCAGGCAACTCTCCTTACTGCCATTTCCATTTATCTTAGCAATCTTAACCCCTACTTCAGAGAAAAACGAGGCCACAGAGCATTATTTTTCCTCAATTTCCCACCACAAACCTATTTACATTTGTACCCAGCCTTTGGAGGAAGAAGGTTTATATCTTGTTAAGAGACTGCTCCTTCCATTGGTGCTTAGACCTCATCTCCAAAATACTGTCCGTATCAAATCTAAACAAAATCCTTCTCTTAAGCCTTTATCTACCTGTCTACCATCTTCTCGCTCTCTCTTTTCTTTTTACAGCCAGAATCCTTTAAAGAATAATCCGGGAAGTAGCTGTGGCTTAATTGGTTGGGCTCCTGTTTACCATATGGGAGGCCCCAGGTTGGATTCCAGGGGCCTCCTGGTGAGGCAAGTCGGCCTGCGCGGCGCGGTGAGCTGGCACAACAAGATGACACAGCAAAGGGAGACAAGCAGACACAGAAAAACACAAAGCAAATGGACACAGCGAGCACAAGCAGCAAGGGGGGGGATACATAAATAAATAAAAATAAATCTTAAAAAAAAAAATACCAAGTTTAAAAAAAAAAAGAAAAAAAGAATAATCCACCAATGATATCTTTCCTCAACCCCTGCAATCAAGATTCCAACTAAATCATTCTTGCCAAGATCAAATACTTCCTAATTGATAAATCTAGTCATCTTACAAGACATGCTCAATGTTAAAAACACACACACACACACACACACACACACACAAAACCCTTTCTTAAGCTCTCCTCTGCTTCTCCTCCTGTCTCTATAGTCCTTCCTTCTCTGCATCCTTTCCTATCTCCTATCTCCTGTCTTCCTTTTAAATGTTAGAATCCCCCTGAACTCTCTCCTTAGCCCTCTTCAAGTCTCTTCACCCACTCTACACAGTGGCACCAACTCCCACTTTCATGATGGTAAATCCAATGTCTGTTTCTCTAGCCAAATTTCCCTCTCTCTTGAATGCCACTCACCTGTATCTAAATGCCTACTGAGAAAGACAACTCAAATTCAAACTATCCAAAACTGACCTCTTCCCTTGACATACCCTATTTTTCCCCTTTCGAGGAAGGACATCCCCAATCAGCCAAACCAGAAATCTGATCATTTTAGGTTCCTCTCTTTCCCTCAAGGTCACCCGCATCCTCCATGTGGTTTTAAGTCTAGTTTTAAGCCCTATATATTCTTCTTCCATAAGATCTCACAGGCCATCATCACAAGCATGGAAACTTTTGCAATAGTCTTTTAATCACTACTTCTCAAACTATCTGTGTTAAAGGAACACGTTTGCTTCTTTAATTTTGTTTTTAATTTCCAATTTATATGGAACAACACTATTGTAAAAAATAAAATTATTAGAAAATGAAATGGAAAAAAAAGACAAACTACAAGCCCCATCTTTTTAATATTTGATTCAACAAACATAAAGTTAATCAATTAAATTGCTATAAAGGTTTATAACCACTTAAAATTTCTCTACTCATCTTGTTGCAGACCACAGTCTGAGGAGCATGGTCTTAAATGGTCTCCTGGGCTCCAATTTTAGTTGTCCAGTTCATATCCCATGGTCCTTCCAAGGTAATCTTTCTAGTATGCATATTTAATCATATTCCTCTCCTGTTAAAGTTCTTCAATTTCTGTCCATTGTATCCATACTGTGGGCCCTGCCTACATCTCTAGTTTAATTTTTCCCCTCACTTAATACTGCCAAACTCAAATGCCTGCACTGCCCAGAACATATCATGTGTTCTCAGGCCTTTGCTCATGATCTTTTCTCTGCTTTGAATGCCCTGCCCTATCTTTCCAACAAGTTTGCAAATGTACAGTCTCAAGACTCACCATATAAAGCATCTTTTCTATGAAGCTTTCCTCATTTACTAAGCTCAACCCAGAGAGAATAAAGCAACTCTATGCTTGGTAAGCCCACTAAATATATATCTATCATAGTACCTCAGATCTATCTCTACCTAAACAAACTCTAAGTCCTTGAAAAGCAGCGCTTTATTATAGTGCTTTAAGATTTTTTAAATAAAACTGTAATTGGTAATAGCAATAGCTCCTGAATTAACTTCTGAGACTATCCCCATATTAAAAGTTAAAAATTGGAAAGCAGAAGTAATAGGAGGTACAAATTAAAATGAAAATGAAAACAAGTAATATATATATGTTTAGACATTTAGCAGTGTAAAAAAATGCTATGAAAACAATACTAAGTGAAAAGAAAAAGGATAAAATTTTACAAACACTAAGCTTAACAAGTATAAAAATCAGATCTAGAGAAAGTAAAAGTAAATAGGTCAAAATTCAAATAGTAGTTGTGATAGGATAATGATAAGAAAATGAATGCTTTGTCCTATATTGCCCAAATTTTCTCTAATATGACTATAAGCACTTTTTGTTATAAATTTTTAATTCAAATACTACATAGATACTTGTGACAGTTTGAAGCTGGGTAGACTGCAGAAGATCATATCCTTAGAGCTCATCCATTCCTGTATGTAGAAACCTACTGTAAGTGGGACCTTTTAATTAAATTACTTCAGTTAAGGGCCTCTGATTAAATTGTGTGTCCCAGGATGGGTCTTAATCCTTTTACTGGAGTCCTTTATAAACAGGAGAAACAGACTGAGACACAGGGAAAACTCCTAGAAACTAAGCAAGAAAGCCACAGACAAAGCAGCCAGAAGCTGAAAGCAACAGAACCTGGAGAAGAAGGCAGAGACTGGCAGATGCCGCCATTGTGCCCTGCCATATGCCCAAATACCCACGGATGCAGTTTGAGCAGAAAGCATCCTCATGATGAAGCTTGATTTGGACATTTTTCTCAGCCTCAAAACTGTAAGCTTTAAAACTAATAAATCCCCATTGTAAAAGCCAACCCATTTCTGGTATATTGCCTTGGCAGCCTTTAGCAAATTGTAATACTTTTGTACATTGCTACATATTCTTCATTATCATTGTTTTTAAAATAGTGGCATTAAATTTCATCTACTAAATAGGCCATAATTTATTTAGTCATTTATCTACTATTAAGCATTTAGGATGTTTAAATTTTTTGCTTCTACAGATAATGTTATACAGAACATTTTTGTAGCCACATGTTTGTTTGTTTTTTCAAATTTTAAATTATTTCCTTAGGATAAGTTCCCAGAAATAAGTTAAAAAGAATTGTTGGACCAAATTTATAATGCCAGTCGCAATATACTCACATGCTAGTTCCATCTCTTCTTTTAAGCATTATATATAACATTACTCCATTAAACTTATTCACCAGCTCAATTGCACATTCTCTCCTAAGCAATATATTTAAACAGAAAGAAGTATCAAAACTCTAAGTTTAAGCATTCCAAGGAAATGGGCATTTTCAATACTGCCCATGAGAATATAAGTCGATGTATTCTTTTTGTTGGCCAATCTGACAATAAATCAAAGTTTTAGATGCACATGCCCTTGGCCTTACAGTTCCTCCTCTAAGAATAATCTGTTACGTGTCAAATGTCCATGTGTAAGGATATTCAATAAAGAAATATTTAAAATACAGCAAATTACCCCTTTTGATGCAGCAAAGACATAATGTAATCAAATACAACAAGATATTAAACATTTAACTCCTGGAAATTTATATAAAATTGAAATGATAAATAATTTTAAAAATCTAGTAGACGTATCACTAGTCTCAAAAAGTAATAGCTTTAAGATAGTTATGATCTCACTGCACTGTATTTACTGTATGCAAACATAAATCATGACAACAACTAACATTTCTTGAGAAACTACTATGTGTGTCAGGCACTTTTCATGCATGATGCTTTAAAAATGGTTTTCTTATTAATCACTAAGAACCCTATTAGTCATGTGGCATGTCCTCTCTTTATCTCCATTTTATAGATGTAACAAGGTCATCTATCTAGGTCATACAGCTAGTAAGGAATGGAGCTTCAATTGAACCCAGATAACTTTGTGAAGAGAAAAGAGCAGCTGAACCTGGAAAGAAACAAGCCCAGGGAGAGAGATGAGCCTTCAAGAATGTACTCACAGATAGACAATTAACTTTTAAATATTTAAGTACAATAAAATGCTAACTCTGATTCAAGCTTTTCAATATACATCCTTTAAATGTATAGTTCTTTGTGTGGAAAACTGCCAAAACTTGATCACTGGCTCACCAGTCCAATATTCTATTTCTGGTGACACCAGAGGCATTGGTTGTGAGGCAAATGGCTGCCATTCATCATCCTGACTGCAAAAAAGTTAGGCTACAGAATCATAAGAGTAATAGGGGGGAAAAAGTTGAAAGCAGACCATAACTGCAACTAATTAAAAGAGGTATTCATATAAAAATTAGAATATATTCTGGCAATAATATCATGGTCCTTTTGTCCCATAAACTTCTCCAGTGGTGTCAGGTATTGTTTGAACAAAGGTCTGGGCTGTACACATCCCAGTTTCCATTAATAAATGTACAGATCTGTGGCAGTCTGATATTATTTATGAATTCCAAAAAAGATATTTGATTATGTTTGTAAACTAGTCTGTCCTCTCAGCATGATACCCCTTTGACTGTATTAAATTCAGAGGTTTCACTTTTATTTATTAAATCAAGATTAGTGCATGCAGAGTTGAGTTCCCGCCCCCTTGGGCTGATAAAACAGACTCTCACACAGAAGTAGACACAGAGAAGAAAAACACAGAGGAAGAGAAATGGCTCATTAGACACAGCAGAGGCCCCAGGAAGAGAGATGATCCTGATAGTCTACAACTGACCTTGTGGAGCAGGTGAGCCCAGAAAGAAACGAGCCTCAGGGAGAGAGACGAGCCTTATGTCAGCCTACAGCTGAGACTGGAAGAAGCTGAGACCACGCAGCCTTAAGAGTATGAAGGAAGGCTGAAACCTAGCAGACATCACCCACCATCTTGCCTCAACACATGGCTACACACTTTGGATGAGGAAGTACAGCTTATGGTACACCTTGAGTTGGACTCTTTAGGGCCTTGTGACTGTAAGCTTCTACCCCAAATAAATACTTTATAAAAGCCAACAGAGTTCGGGTACTTTGCATTAGCACCCCCTTTGACTAATACAAGATCCATCTATTAACTTTTTTTCAAGTCTTACTTTCAATTTTTATTACCTTTTTTTTTGAAAATGTAACAGTTCTTTTATTTCTCCTAATACCAATTGCTTCAAGGGAATCCTCATGTACTAGTATTTTCAAAAACTCATTCTAAACCCCCTGGGATTTCAACCTTGAATCAAAATACTCTTCATCCTTTATCTTTAGATTTCTAAGATACTACCCATTAGTAATACTAATACTTTAAATCTCTTCAAATTAAAAACATGCATCCATTCCTTTAGTCATTTTATCTGCCTTTCTCTAGACTTTCTCCAGTTTCTTTAGGTCCTTATTGAAGGGCAATGACCTCCTTAATGAAGGAGGTAACCAGAATTGCATGAAATATATTTCATGTACTGTGGTTTTATGCCATTCTGGATATTTTGTTTTCACATTATGTTTTCCATATAAAAACTTACTTTTTGGTCAATCAACCAAAGTATGTAAAAAACATTCTATAGGAGTTCATTGCTTTATTTATTTTTAATAAGGTCTTTGAGTGTTTATAGTGTAGCAGGAACAGTCAATTGACTTTGTAAATAAATTGTTATACCTGCTTCAATATAAAATTGAGGGAAACCGATTTCAGGATGATCTCTTCATAAAGAACTATCACATTTTATTTTATTTCACTTTTGGTAAAACTATACTATACTATTCTATATTGTATCATATCATGTTGTATTATATTATTTATATATTATACCATATTATATTGTACTGATTTTCAACACAAGGTTCCTAAATCTAAAGTGTTTTATGCTAAGTGACTAGCTACTAGGTATTTCTAATTGTTTTTTCTCAGATGCATCTCAACTCAACCTGCCTAGAACTGACCTCATTTGCCAAAGACCATTCTCCCTGAAAAGGGATGGGATGGGGCCCTATTTCTTCTCCTGCATTTCCTAATTCACTGAATGAAATTTCTTAGTCACACATGCCAAAATCCAAAACACCTCCCTTTCCTTTACATGCCAGATATAGTCAATCTCAAAGTTTCACTATAGAGGGATCTTTCAAAAATACAAATCTGGTCAGGTAACTCCTTTGTTTAAAATCATTACATAGTAGATCATATTGCTTCCAGATAAAGTCCAAACACCTTAGTTTGGGGTGCAAGATCCATTTAAGAACCCAGCCCTACATACCTGCCGAGTCTCATCTCCATCCACTTCCCCAACACATTTTGCACTTGATATATATCAAGTTAAAGGATTTCACAAGCCTGGAGACCACTGCATACAGTCTCGAACATGCAAACTTCTTTATATCCTTCTAGTCTTAGTTTAAGTACTACCTCTCCTTTCGGAAGCAAAGCATCACCATTCATTTGTGAAGAACTCCCAAAGTGAAAGGCAAAGATGAAAGAAAATAGGAGATGAGGAAAAAAGGGGGGGGAAATGAACTAAACAAAAGCACAAATGGTGCAAGAACCATAGGAAAATATGCAAAACTAAAGTATCCTCAAAGAAATGAAAATATATTGCATCCATAAAACAAGTTCAAGATGCGATTTTTTTAAAAAAGGGAGCGTGCCTCTTGGAAATTAAAAAATGTCTTTAACAAAGTTAAGGAAATTTCCAAGAGGCAGAACTAACTGGAAGCAGGAGGAAAAACAAATAAAATTAGAGGATTAGTGCAGGAGGATTTACAAAAAAAAAAAAAAAAAAAAAAAAAAAAAAAAAAAGGAATAAAAATTAGGAAAAGATATGACAAAAAAAGGCAAGTTTCTAGACTGAAAAAGTCCACTAGATCTCTAGCACAACGAATAAAAAAGGCTCATAATAAGGTACACTCTCTGGAATATTCAGAACATGTAATAAAGGTACCAAAAATTTCTTGAGAGAAGAAATTTCAAACAACAAATAGCTCATATATAAAGGATGAGACATCAGAATGGCATCAGATTTCTCAATAGCAATACTAGAAGCAAGAATATAATGAAGCAGTGCTTCTAAAGTTCACAGGGAAAAGCATATCTGATCTAGCCAAACTAATCAAGTATCAGTTTAAGAAGAAAAGATACTTTTAGGTAGCAAAATTAAAAAATTTGCCTCCCAGGCATACCTTTTCAACAAACTGGAGGAGTTGTTCCACTAAAATGAATAAAGAGAGAAGACAGGAAGGAGATCCAGGAATTCCCAGAAGATTGATGATGAAAGAAAACACTAGGAGGATAGATGTCTGGCAGGTCTAGAAAGCAACCAATTCAGAGTAGAGGACTATATGAGAAATACAACCAAATAAAAATGAAAGAAATTGTGAGAAAATTTATAATGCTAACTGGAGATGAATTAGTGAAAGGGTAGGTATATAAAAAAGCTGAACAATCAAAAAGCATAGAAATTATAAATATACCAATTAATTCCAGAAAAAACATATTTCATAGAAGGAAATGTAATCGTGATATAATGGACTTCAACAGTGATAAATATTTACATATTTTTAAAAATGTAAATACTGAACACTGATTCAACCAAAAATTGTCCAAACTGAATTGGGAGGATAGGGGAAAAGGACACTACGTATGTGTATGTATGATTTGTATAGGGGAAAGGGGAGGCAAATAGTGTAATCAATCTAAATCCTCAGGCCTCAAACTTAGTATCTAATATATTATCTACAATTGAAAAGAAATTAAGGAATAGCAGAATAAGTATGATATATTAAAATGCCAGAAGTGAACAGGGAGTGTAAACAGGGAAAGGGGACAGGAGGGAAGAGGCAGGGAGTGATTACTTCATTATAAGCCTTATTTAGTCTGACTTTCAAAGCTATATATATATATCAATAAAAATGTATTTTAATTAAAAACTTCTCCTATAAAATTTAATTATGATTAAATGAAGAAAAACAAAGGAAAAACTAATCCATTATGATTTCAGAGTTAATATTTAAAGAACATTTTTCTTTCAAATTAAAGGAGAACACATCTAATAAAACCAGTTTATAAGCAATACTAGATTCAGACAGTGGTTCTTTTTCTTAAATGTACTTTAGCAGTAGACTTAAAACTTGCTAAATTCTTACCGTATTCTGCCTCACAAGTGAATTCATTATATTCTCAAGTAGCATTCTCTATACAGTTTACCTAAAATTAAATTCTGTTCAGTAACTGTCAATTCTCAAATTCAAGTAAGATGGCTTATCATATATAGCTATCATTCCACTTGTACATGTACAAATACTTAAGGATAGTTTCTTGCCTTTCTTCTGTCCTAGTCTTATAAATCTCTGGATGCTTTTAATAGCCAATAGCTAGATGGAGTATATTTTCATTTGATAGACTGCCATTTTCTTCTTTGAACTTATTCCTAACACTCACGGAGAGGTTAATTTTTGTTTCAATTATTTTACTATTAGAGTAAAATAAATGCCCTCAATACTTTATTTTTTACCTAAAAATTATATATGAAAAAGTATTCCTAAGCTCTACAATGAATCACTCAGCGGCAATAGTTACTTTAATTTTTAATTTTTTGTTGTTTTGGATCTGATAAAAATCAAATTAGCAATGCTAATATAGCAAAGTGATCACTTTTTCTTCTCTCAATGGAAGCACATTTCTATGTCCATTCCCTCCTTTATTCCAGTATATGTACTCAATTTTTGAGATCCAAACCATTCCAATTCCTGTGTTCATACTGTCTAAAAAGATTTTTTGAAGGGTAGAATTTAAATTAAAGGGCACTGTCTTAGCTTGCCAAAGGGCTGCTGATGCAAAATACCAGAAATGGATTGGCTTTTATAATGGGAATTTTATTTGGGGTAAAAGTTCATAGTTCCGAGGCCATGAAATGTCCAAATCAAGGCACCATCAGAGATGCTTTCTCACCAAAATCAGCTACTGGTGATCCTGGCATCTTGCCACAATCTGGCATATGGCAGGGCTCATCTCCTCAGCCTTGAGCTTCTCCTTCTTTTTGTGCCTCTGTGCTTTGATTTCAGACTCAAGAACCTCTCTCAGCCTCTCAGGGCTTCCCTGCCTTTCCACAACTGTAGGTGAACCTGAGGTCCTCTCTCTTACAGGGCTGGGTCAAAATGGCAGAGCTCCCTTCTCCTGTGTGTGTCTTCCTCTGTCTCCATTCATATAAAGTCCAACAAGAGGGCAGGAACCCAACCTGTGTCATGCCTCACTGACGTAGTTCAATCAAAAGAGCCCTATGCCCACAGGAATGGATTAGTTCAAAAACGTAATTTTTTTCTTTTTGGGATTCATAAAATAACTGTTACAAGTACTCTTTAAAGACTACTGTCCTAACACTATGGAATATGAATTTTATGGATAGTCATAATTTTTCTATATATTCAATATTATTAGGTAGTTATTGGATTGGCTGCTGGAGAGGGTTCAAAGACAGACAATTCATGTGTCCAACCCTCAACAGGTTTAAATCTAACATAGGCATTAAATACTCATAGGAAAAAATTAAACAAAACACCAGCAACAATAAAATTCAAACCTGGGAGTATACTGCTAGCTATAAAATACCCAGGCCAAACCCAAAATAAAGGTGCTCAGGGAAAAGACCAAGCATTGAGACTTACTCTAGCACCTAACTTTACTATTCATTTCCCCAGGGTTCTTTGGAAAGTTATTAAATAGAGAAGTAAATGTACAGATCAATATTTGAAACCACTGAGTGCTATGTTCTTGAGAGTATATAGACTATTTTAAGGTCTTTAAAACTTCATTTAAAAAAAAAATACGTCACTTTTTTGACTGAGGGTATTGGGGTGGGAAGGGAGCACATCTATACAGTCAACAGCCACAGTAAGCTGTCTTCCCCAATCGATATATCTTTCATGAAAAAGACAATTTGAAGGAAGCAAATACAAAGGGCAGATATATGGACTGTTTTCAATAAATGGCAAAGAGTAAACCATGGAGTGTAAAAACAATGAGAAACACTCAATTATTGTGCTAGATGTTCCAGGTAACCAAATCTGAATGTTGAAAAGCTGTAACATTGCCACAGTGTATTCATCAGCAATCCTAAACACCTGATCCTTATTTTGGCTTTACATTCATAAGTTTTTCTTTTGTTATTGTTGTTCTTGTATGTGTCTTTAAATGGTAGTGACAGCGTTACATATGTTACTTGCCTGAGTGAGATATAAAAGGAACAGAACCAAAGAATGTGACTGACAATTAGTTTGAATCTATTATATAAAACCTTTACCTTCTAATGAAGCATATTTTTCCCAATACACCCCCTCCTTTTTTTTTAAACCAAGAATAAAACTCATTTTTTCACTATAACCATAAACATGCAAAAATTCATCTATGCCAAAGTTGGATGATATTCCATCCTAGTATTTTCAAAAGTGTTAACTGGGTAATTACTTTGAAATTATTACTAAAAACATTTTAACCAATATTTAAATCCTGAATTGAAATCAAAAGCAGGGGTGTAAGAAGAAAAGTGTAGGGTAAAAGAAATAAGAAATGCAGTTATAAGAGGGAATAAATAAACTAGGAAAATAAAGCTTTTAAAGCAAACGCTAAGTATAAAATTATCTTTAAATGTATTTTAAGTATCTAAAAGGGAGAGAGATTTTCATTTATAGTTTTTTTTCAATAGCACCAATAAAGGTAAAAAGAAGCAGTTATGTTTCTATTACATAAATCTGTCAACATAAAAAAATGTTGACAGAGGTACAACTGAATAGTAACCCAAATGGAAAGAGCAACACTAGAAAGATTAAAGAGGCAAAAGGGTATAATAATTTTCTATTCTATTTTCTCTAACTAAACACCTGTTTCTTACATTAGCTTTATATTAATAAGGTTTCATTGTTGTTACTGATGGTCTTGTGTATTTTTTTAATGGTAGTGATGATGTTACATATGTAACTTGCCTGAGTGAGAAATGAAAGGAACAGAACCAAAAGGATCTTCTGGAGGATGGTTATGTGGAGCAGAAAGTGGGTCTACATTCTTATCTGAGGATGCGCTCTCCTTGAGCCTGTCTGCAAAAATAAGATGAAACAAAACAAAAAATAAAATAAAATGGTATTTAAATTAAAAAGAGATATACAGTATAAATAAAAGTGAAAATTAAACACTGCAACAGCTTTTAAAAATAGATTACATAGAGTTCACTACTAAAAATTTTAGGAATAGTCCTGAATTTCATATCTATTTGTTGCTACATAAGCAGTTTAACAATTTGATAGTGCTAAATTTCACTAAATAAATATAATTAACCTAATAATGTAGCCTGGTTCTTTTACATACCAATCATTTTCAAGCTGTAACATATCAGAGCTGAATTTAAACCCAGCTTACTAAACAGAGTAGTATTTGGCAGGTTTTCTCCAAAATTATGTACAGAAAAAATATTTTCAGATGGCCATTCATAAATGAAATAGGTAAATACTATTTCTCAATAGCACTAAAAAGTAATACACTGTATTTTATTGTTCACTTTTCATATTACTTTGTAATATTTACCAAACCATTCACACACACACACATACAGACACAGAAAAAGAGAGACAGACAGACAGAAATATTTCTCTACTAGGTTAAAAGCCTTAAGGACAGAGTTGATTCATTCATCCAAAAAATATTTGAGCACCTAGTATGTACCAAGCACTGTTCAAAGCAATTGGCATCTAACATCAATCTAACATCTGCCCTCATGGAATTTATATGATGGTACAGAAAAACAAACAAACAAAACCAGATAAGCATTAAGCATAATTTAAAAATGTATATAGCATGTTAAAAACTAATAAAGCCGTTGAGAAAAATGTAGCGCAGGGAAAAAGAAATGGGGGTGTGGGGCAGGTTGCAGTAATAGGATGTTTCTAATATTTACAAGGTGAGGTTTGAGAAAAAGATGTAGAAGAAGAGAGGGAATGAAGAACACTCCAGACAGAGGAAGAGCTAGAGCAAAGGTTCTAAAACAGGAGCACACCTGGTATGTTGGAAAAACAGTTGATGTAAGGTAATTCACTAGTAGTAATCATCTTTTCCCTACTCTTCAACTCTGCACTTAATTGTGAACTTCCTGATTCCTGTAAGATAGCTTTCTTTCAACTGATTCTTAGCAGTCAAACTTACACTATTAGGGATACATACTGCCTCCCTTCCAAATATTTTACTCATCCCCAGGACTAGAGCTTTGACATACAGCCATTCAATTCATGTTTAAACTAACCTATATTCAGGAATTCTGTGAGTAAACTATGCTGGTTGCAATCGAGTTCGAAGGGGTTGCAGGATGGGAGGAGGGGGAAACCCAAATATAACTGGAATTCTCTAAAAATGACTTTTAACTTCAGAGTGAAGCAAAAAGTCTCCCCATGTTAAAGCAGCATCCTCTAACACAGTAATTCTCAAACTTTAAAGCGTATTCCAATCACCTGGGGATTTGTTAAAGTGCAGATTCTTACTGAATGGGTCTGGCATGGGGCCTCAGGTTCTGCATGTCAACAAGCTCCAGGTGATCCTGTTACTCCTGGGTCCAGGGATCACACTCTTGAGAAGGCAAAACCCTATGGGTCTATAGTATCCTGAATATACTTAATTACTCCTGTGGACCTACAATTTTTAAAGAACATTTATGACAATGTATAGAATTATCAGCTTTTATGGCTAAGACTAACTCTGTAATATCCACATGAAACTTTGGGCTGTTTAAATTTTTTCTTCGGAAAATTCTGTTGAAGCATTATGAAATGTTTTCTTAAGGAACGGATGTTGAGTTACTGAACACATCTGACAATTGCTTTATGCACCAACAAAACTTGCAAAACTTAAATGTTACTTTTCAAATCCAATACCCTAATGAAAATATATATTTATTTAAATGTTCTTTTTCAAGATATTCCTTGAATACTTAATTCAGGAAATCAGTAGCAAATACTCATTGTACCATTAAAAAAAAAAAAATCTATCATAATTTGTTGCCCAATACCTATTAAAGAGAAGCTAGACTCTTAAAGCATCTTTCTGAAAAAGCAAAATTGGAGAATAATTCATATAACCAGGAGTCCCTAACTTATTGTCATGGGAAGCCAAAATCAAACCTTAAGGAAAGGCTTAAGATTCACCGAGTCATAGAGAATACTTGTGGTTACCTATTGTATCAGGTCCTGAATGCATTTATAAAGTAACTGTAAAACCAGGGCTTATTCCTAGTATCAGAGTCCTTTCCCCATCTCCCAAATTCTAATGTAAAAATGGTCTGGACAAAGGAAAGATGGAATAAGGAAGGACAAATAAGAGAGAATGTCTCTCCCATACATTTAGTGATAGCCGCAGCATATCAGTATTCAAGAGCCCTCACTCCTAAAAATCAAGACAAAGAATACATAGGTACTTAGGTCTGAATTAGGACCAGCCTTCCTTCACAAACCATCTGCATCACAACTGCTAGTTTGTTTGTATAAAATGTGGTTACCTGGACTTCACCAAAGACCTAATGAATCAGATTATCTGAGGTAGAGGCTTGGGTATCTGTATTTTAACATACTCTCCGGGTTTAAAAACATGATCGTACCAATGGTTCCCAGCTTATAAAACTCTGAAGTTACTGCTAAAGTTCTTTGAGAATCCTCATGCATAGGTGTATTATCCCCATCAATCTATAGTAAATGTACAAACTGCTACATGTAGTTATGACAAGTTCATAAACATTAAACATTATAATGTAGAGATGACAATTTTTTTGATAGGGCTTCCAAAAAACACTTTTTCTATGAAAAGTTCATTTATCCAATTATTCCAAAACAGGAATCAAAATAAATTCACTATAAAATTCACATTGTTCCAAAAAACATAAAAGCAATTTTTCAACAGAAGATTTTAAAAAATCATTTAGATTTGTAAAATTTACATGATAATCTGGATCCCAGGGCACAAAACACAAAATAAATATACAAAGTAAATGATCAAAAGCTTCTTTTCAAAATACATAGTCATTCCCCAAGAAATAACAGAAAATAATAAATAACAAATGAAAAAAAGAAAAAGAAAAAAATACATATATATAGAGTCATCCCTAAAATGTATTTAAGTGCCATTTTCAAACAACTGATATTCTTTAGATAAGGATAAAGCTAGAGCTTGAGTTGTCCAATATAAGCAACTTACCTCCTCCTGCCTTCCCAAAATGATTGTGTTGGTGAATAAAGACAATATGTTTCTGAGAATTTTAATTGATACAGATAGCAAAATTACAGGATTTTAAAGTCCTAGAATCAAAGTATATTCCGTATCATAAAATTAAAATACTCTAAAAAGTCAATTCAAGAGCTTATATAGATAATGGCCTACATGGCAAAAACATTAATGAATAAGCTTTAACTGTGCAGTCCCTCCTATGATACTTTTGAAACTGTACTAATATACTTAAAAAGTTCTGTTATTCTGCACTGAAGAAGGAGTAATAGGTCTGAATTATCTAACGAAGGTGAGCTTATGTTTTACAAAGAGCTAATTATAGATGCAGCTGTTTATATATAACTTGTACTGTGGCTTCATAGAAAAAACAACACATTCAATAGAATTTACAAAGCAGCCACAGTCTTTACTGTCTTCTATTCTTCCTTTTGGTTACGTTGATGCAAGTGAAACAGAAACAAAAAATAAATCCACTATCCACAAGAAAAAATATTCTATTAACAATTATTGTTTTAAATTAACATGAAGAGCTTAACATTGTTTTTAATTAACATGTAGAGTTATACAACTAGTTGAGCAAATGCAATTTTAAAAATTTCCCAAACTGTATTCTAATTATTATGGATGTATTAAATGTTATGACAATTAGATTTCCTAAAGTTTACATACTAATCTGGGTGTTTTAGTAAAAAAAAAAAAAAAAAAAAGACAATGAAAAATACAAGCTTAAATTTTTAAAAACATTGAGACAAGCTTTATTACTAATGCTTCATTGTGACTTAATGCTTTGGTGTTAAATAAGAACAGGTTAAAAAATTACCCAACTTTAAATAATTAAATATTCAATTAACTGAAAATAAAAGCAAAAAGAAAGAATCTATTTAAAATGATAAACCCTTTTGAGATCTGGTTATATGAAATCAACTGTTTTAAAGACCACTAAAAAAGAGTTTTTGTTACCAATTACTAATATTTTGGAATTCTAGTATCTCAGAATACTATTATGTTTTTTTAAATGAACTTCTGGATAAAACACACACACAAAAATACTTCCTAGACAGCATATCCTTTTTTGTTTGTTTAATAATCATGTAGCATTTTAAAACTATGACATCAAATAGCAAAGTATTAATCTGAACAATCATACATGAGCAATGTATATATATATATATATATATATATATAATTTTTTTTTTTTAAGGAAGTACCATGGATTGAAACCGGGACCTCATACATGGGAAGCAGATGCTCAACCACCAAGCTACATCCGCTACCCAATACCTATATTTTTAAGGCTCAGGCATTCAGTTTCTCATTGGAAATGCACTCCATAAACCCAAAACAAATTATTTTAGGAAGAACTCTGAAAAATTGATGATAAATATCTGTGCCAAGAAAAAGGTACAAATATTCTATTTGAAGTCTTAAATGCATCAATAATTTATTCATTTTGAAAAAAAAAGAAAAAGTTGTTAGGGACTGAGAAACCCACCAGTAATGACCAACCATCAATTTTCATTGCACAGTTAGTCTTCTACTGAAACGCCAAGGTTCTGGAGTTTTGCCCATCAATGTAATTTAGACCCTATCAAATAGATCAAATAGTAGATACCTTATTGCTGTGGAAGAGGTGCTAAAATGCTTGAATATTCCAGTTAAGTAAAACTTTGGAAGAAAACCTTTCTAAACTATACACTCTTGATTTCTTTATAAACTATTAAACAATTTCACCTTTTTCGAACCCCATTACCATGACCATCAATTATTAAAGGAAAAATATTTTTTCACCTCCTTCCTTCTTGCCATCTGTCACTTCTGCTGTCAACTTGTTTGTCCAAAGTGCCTTCTAATTTGGTTTTAAATTACAAGCTGAAAAAAACTGATAATTTAAATTTATAATTTTTTAAGTTTTGGTTAAAGGCCAATAACTTCTATCAGAGCCTAAAGACTTCTACAGAAGGTAGAATTTTTATTTATTTATTATAAATAAATTTTATTATTTATTTATAATAAATAAATTTAATTTATTAAATGCCCAGATCCTTTAATTATTTCATTTAATTCTCTTGATAACACTATGAGATAGGCATCATCATCCCCATTTTATAAATGAGGAAGTGAGACTCACAGTGGTTAAGGTATTTTTCTGAGATTTCAGCCTGGTTAATGGCATTGCTAGGGATTAGAATTCATGCTTTCCAGTACTATGTACCAATTAAAGTGCATCAGCCTTGTGACAATTTTAATAGCTCAGGAACCATATGATCAGTTTTCCAAATGGCTGCGGTTGCTCCAAGTCTGACCTTCAGATAAAGTTTCTCCTGCACTTTCACTTGGAGCTTAATATCTTTCCATAATTAACACTGGATGAAATGTGAACTCTTTTTCTGGACACACATGTGCACACTTATGCAAGTAAATTACACATATCTGTTATCTGACCTTGAAGTTTTGAAGTAAATAGCTGGTTAAGAGTTTTAAATGTTAAACCAAATTTATATAGTTATATACTACACATATTTATATGCCATTCTTGCCTAGCCCAAGTAAAATAAAAGTGTCATCACAAATTCTAGAGAGCTTAGAATAACATATTTTTATAAAGTACAAAAGAATGTGAAGACTCTACCAATTCCATAAGTTGATAAAAGAATAGGGAAACAATCACCAAAGAAGTAGAAAATACTGATTTAGCAAACCTTAAGTTACTATTCTTGTCAGAACACATAAAAATGAATATTCTAACTTTACCTTTTGCTTTAAAAATAATTCTATAAATTATAATGATTTTATTACCCCCATCTGTCTCCCCTACCACCTCCCCCCACAAAGAGAGAAATATTTTATTTCCTTTTTAAAAACCTTGTTTTTGGGGTGACCCAACATAAATTCTAGGAAAAATGCCAAACAAAAAAGTTGTGGTTTAAAAAAAATTTTTTTTAATAAGAAGATGAATGATTGGTTTTACCAAAGTTAACAAATATTTATTAAAAGTTCAGAACTCATTTTTATATTGCATTTAATCATCAATTTAATTTTTCATAGTCATATAACCAATATGTAAAATACAAATTTAAATCTCAAGCAACTATTCTTACATGAATTCAGGACATTTATAAATTTTACATAAAATATATACCAATGTAGAACAAAGCATTTCATCTAATAAATGTTCTCATAAGTTACCTAAAATAAAATAAAAACTAGGAATCATAAAACTAGGGACTATTAAGACCTCTTCACATGTAAAAGGTGAAAAAATATGTGCACATGTAAGAGCACACATATACACTCCTCAGATAACTGAAAATTATCTACATACTCTAGGAGTAAGCCTTTTGCTCCTATTTCGCAACATCCTCAAAACACTCCACATCACTCTCCCAAAAACAAAGTTTTCTAAAATTATATGGTGAGGTTTGCAATACATATTAGGCAGTTAAGGAAAAGGCAATAATTGTAAGTAAAAACATTGAGATTGAAAGTGGAAAATAATTTATTTAACTTTTGCCATGTTAGGACAACAAAGCAGCCCTTTTATGTCACCACTCATTAAAAGGGCATTACAAACATTAACATAATGTAGTAGCCCATGTTTTCTTTTGGGTATTTTCAAAGGGCAGACCCATAATAGCTTCTATTGAGTGTGCAAGAAAGCTGAGCTGCAAAATGACTATTTAGACAAGACACTAATGTCTTTTTATTTAAACATAATTTTTCATGTTTTGGAGATATTCTGAATTTAACATCCATAGATATGTTGTATTTAAAAGTTATCAGCATACTCTCAGCAATCTTGGGTTTAATAGCTGCTATGAAGCAATTAATTTCTAGTGCACACAAGATAGTTTGATAGTATGTCAAAGAATATGGCCTGAATATTGCCCTCAAATGCACAAAAAGAATATTCTATACACCACTTCAAAACAGTCTTTGGCCTTGCTGAATAATTAGAGAGCTGATACTTTACTGTGAAGCAAAATAAGCCTTCAAGTGTCCCTTACTTGATCTTAGAAGGTCAAATTCTCTGTCCAACAACTCCTCTTCGGTTAACTTGGAGAAATTATCCTCTCCAAAAGGATTCCACCCTGACATATCAAGGGGGTTACTGACGTTCTTCTGATTTGTAAAACTTGCAACTGCCTCTCTATCAGCAACTGACCTAAAGTAATAATTGAGAGGAAAGAGGAAAAAAACATTAGAATAAAGAAAAACTTAATGTACCCTAGATCATACTTTGTAAATACTTAGAAAACCAGATCATTCATTTTATTACAGTGGAGTTAGCAGATAAGAACACAGAGTTTAAAGAAAGAGTGTCTGGGATTTGAATCCCAGCACTTTTACAAGGTCACTAGCTATGTACCTTTGGACAAGTTCTTTAACCTCTCTATTCCTCAGTCTTCTCATCTGCAAAATGGGAATAACAATATCTACCTTGTAGAGTTACTGAGATTAAATGATTTAATACATGCTTGGCTTTGCACAAGAGAACATTGCTGTTACAAAATCAACACAAATATCTATTGTTTTCATAGTGAACAAGACTTCAGTTACCATATCAAATAGTATCACTCCAAAATCACTAATAAATAAGGTAATCTTATGCCCTGGTTATGTTGAGACACCACAATAATTTATCTTTTGACAAAGGCATTCTCCATATAGAGCTACCGATGAAAGTTCAACTGCTAGGACAATTGCTTTATGAATTACATAAAGCTAGATGAGGATAATTTTGAACATAAAGTATTCATGGTGCTTAAAGTAGCTCGTTTGGAGCCTAGGACCACAGTTTGTATGAAAGTAATCTTACAGTCCTCTTGGTTTTTAAGAGAAGATGACAGTCTAAAGGGACTTCTTAACCCCAGAGTCCCTGGGAACCTCTCCCTCAACTGAGCTTATAAATATAGCACAGAAATTTAGCAATGCAAAGCTATCAAGTTGCTTTGATAATTCAGATCCAGATCTTCTAACATTGATAATGGACAGAGAGCCTCTATGTGCTCTCTAGGCACCTCAAGTTGGCAAGCTTTGACTCATCCCCTTAAATTCACTTTCCCATTGGGAGCTCACTGGCATTACTACCACATAAGTCTTGGAAGAGAAGATGAGCCAAAATCATCCATGCCCTATAAGTACAGCTATACCAGGAATGTAATATTTAATCACTTATTAAAGACTAGATTATAATAGTGGAGAATAAACATAATAGTTTTACCTATAAGTAGATAGTCTTAGTAAATGTAATTTAGGCATCTTAATAATAAATATAATTCAATTTTGAATCCACTCTATGGATGTATCAACTGCCAAGGTATAAGCCTGATTCCATGTTCCATCTCTAATTCCAAAAGTACCTTCAAGGACTTTCAGAGTCCTTCAAATAGAGATCAGAGAGGATAAAAGTAAAATTCAAAGGAAGAAGGTCATTCCCTTTCCTGCCCACCAATGATCCCTTTCAAAAGTTTCTGATTCCCTACCTGAATCATCTTCATTCTATTCTTGGGATGAATTTATGGATTCTTCTTGGGAGACTGTATTCAATAGGATGTCACCTTAACCTATAGTTTAAACATGCTTTAATATATGTCTACAAGTTTTTTGACACTCCACCCTTCAAAAAGTGGAATTTAATTGCCCTGTCTTTGAATGTGGGCCAGGTCTAGTAACTCACCTCTAATAAATAGAATATGGCAGAAGTGCTAGTACATAACTTCTGAGATTAGGTCATAAAAGGTACTGCAGCTTCCTCTTTGCTCCCTCTCTTGGATCACTCATTTTGGGAGAAACCAGAACAAATGATTCCTTGGCCAAAAAAGTCGACGGCTTTACCGAAAGAACTGAGAACTCCTCCCTTAAGCCATGTGAATGTGCCACCTTGGAAACAGATCCTCCAGCACCAGTTAACCCTCAGAAGACTTCAGCCCCAGTCAGCATCTTTACTGCAACCTCATGGCACACCCCAGAGATGTAACCACCCAGCTAAACCACTTCTTAAATCTCTGATCCAAAGAAAATGTGTGAGATAATATCCATTGTTGTTTTAAGCCATTAAGTTTTGGGGTAATTTATTATGCAGCAACAAATAATACAACAGGGCAATCATATCATAAGAAATCAAATATTGTATGCAAACGATGTTTATGTTAACTATTATTGGAATACAACATAGAAATACTTTCCAATATGCATACTAGAGATACATTAATACATTGGACAGTGCAGAAGTTTGATATTATTTATGAATTACAAAAAGAGATATTATGTTTGGAAACTGATCTGTTCCTCTGGGCATGATACCCTTTGATTGATGTAAATTCAAAGGCTTTATGTTTACTTGATTAAATCAAGATTAGGGCTTTGATTCAACTACCTCATTAGGGTGTGCAGGGTTGAGTCACCGCCCCCTTGGTAGGCTATATAAACAAATGCTCAATCAAGAACACACAGAAGTAGACACACAGGAGAACAACACAGAGGAACAGAGAGAGCTCCATAGACACGGAAGAGAAAACTTGTTAGCTTTGATCCTATGGCCCAGGAAGAGAGATAAGCCATTCACCTGATAGTTTACAGCTGACTTCGGGAAGAGAACAGAGCAGTTGAACCCAGAAAGAAACGAGCCCTCCAGCCTAGAGGTAAAATCGAAGAAGCTGGGGCCACAGAGCCTTAAGAGGAAAAAGGAAGGCTGAACCCTCACAGACATCCAGACATCACCCGTCATCTTGCCTCAACACATGGCAACAGATTTTGGTGACTAAGTACCTCTTATGGTACCCTGAGTTGGACTTTTTAGGGCCTTGTAACTGTAAGCTTCTACCCCAAATAAATACCCTTTATAAAAACCAATAGATTTCTGGTACTTTGCATCAGCACCCCTTTGGCTGACTAATACAGAAGGGTAGAAATTTTAGAAGAAGATTACGTGGCAAAGAAAATGAAATAATTACTCTAACCAAAGTAGTGACCTTTGCCTTCTGTGTAAGGAACTACTTGGTTTCTTATTTTCTTCTGCTATAATATCCCTTATACTTTGAGCTAGAACTTTAACCCCAATTCTCATCTTCCAATGACTTAGTCATAAACATGATCCTTTTCTTACAGTTCTCTTTTTAAGTTGTTATGAAAGATTGCAATCCTTGCTAAACATTGATTTTAAATCGAAATAATAATATTAGTGAAGTAGCATTGAGACACCAAGTGTACCTGTGGGATGTTCTGTAATCCTGACCCCTAGTGACCAAGTGTGTAATTATTTCTACCTACCTAACCATCACCAATTTCCTATGCTATCCTGACATCTTCCTCAAAATACAATTTCATAGTGTGGGGTAAATCAATTCTTATAAACATTCAAAGATATCTTCTAACACAGTATTTCCAAAAGTGGGGTATTCAATATGATTACAGCAGCAAACTAATGTTTTGGTTTATTTTTATTTTAGACCAGTAAAAATAATTTATTGGGAAATGAGGGAAATGAACAGAGCTTGCTGAGAAATGGGAGAAGGACAGAAACATGCACCAAGATTTGGTGCGGGCTCCTCTAGACAGAGAGAGCCAAAACAATTTTTTAATAAACTTTTTACTTTGAAATAATTTCAAACTTAGAGGAGAGAGTGAAAATAATACAAAACCCACAAAGACCTCCAATATACCCAGATTCCTAGATCCACCAACTTTTAACACTTTTGCCACATTTGCCCTATCATTCTGTCTATCTTATCTATCTATTCATCCATTAGTTACTTACTAAACATTTGAGAGTAGGTTGTATAGATAATGCTCCTTGAACATTCAATACTTCCAAGTACTTGTCCTAAAGAATAAGGATATTCACTCATGTAACCACCTTAAGTACAGTTATCAGGTACAGGAAATTTAACATTGTAAAACTTACAGTTTACATTCCAATTTTCTCATAAGTCCCAAAAATGTACTTTTGGGCATTTTCTCCTCCATTATTATTAGATACAGTCCAGGTTCAAATATTGCATTTAACTGCTATTGTCTTTTAAGTCTCTTATTTTTTAGTTGTGTAAACATATACGACATAAACTTTTCCACTTCAACCACTCCTATGCATGCAATTCAGTGGGATCAACCACATTCACAATGTTGTGGTACCCTCACCACCATGCATGAGCAGAAATTTCCTATCACCCCAAACAGAAACCCAGCGTCCATTATGCATTAATTCCCAAATTCTCCATCTCTCTGCCCCTGTAATCTGTATTCTACTTTCTGTCTCTATGATTTTGCATATTCTAGCTACTTCGTATAAGTGGAATCACAATATCTTTCCCTTTGTGTCTGGCTTATTTCACTCAGTATGATGTCTTCAAGGTTCATCCATGTTGTAGCATGTTTCAGAACTCTATTCCTTTTAATGGCTGAATAATAGTCCATTGTATACCACATTTGCTTATCCATTCAAATATTGATGGACATTTGAATTGCTTCCACCTTTTGGCTATTTTGAATAATGCTGTTATAAACACTGGTGCACAAATATTTGTCTGAGTCCCTGCTTTCAATATTTGGGGTAAATACTTACAAGTGGGATTGCCAAGTCATATGGTAATTCTGTTTAACTTTCTGAGGGACCACCAAACTTTTCCACAGTGGGTTGCACCACTTTACATTTCCACCAACAATGTAGTAAGGTTCCTATTTCTCCACATCCTCACCAGCACTTATTTTCCATTTTATAATAATAGCATTCTAATGGGTGTGAAATGGTATCTCACTGTAGTTTTGATTAGCATTTCCCTAATAGCTAATGATAATGATCATCTTTTCATGTGCTTATTGGCCATTTAATATCTTCTTTGGAGAAATATCTATTCAAATTCTTTGCCCATTTTTAAATTGGTGTCTTTGTCTTTTTGAAGTTTTAAGGGTACTTTATATATATTGGATATTAAATCCTTATCAGATATAAGGTTTCCAAATATTTTCACCCCTTTTATAGGTTCTCTTTTCACTTTCTGGGGAATGTCCTTTGATGCACAAAAGTTTTTAATTTTGTGAAATCCAATTTATCTATTTTTTGTTTGTTGCTTATACTTTTGGTATAAAGTCCAAGAATCCATTGTCTAATACAAGGTCCTAAAGATATTCCCCTATGTTTTCTTATAATTGTTTTAGCCCTTACATTTACTCATCGATCCATTTTGAGTAAAATTTTGTATATAGTGTAAGGGAGGGGTCCACTCTCATTCCTTTGCCTATGGATATCCAGTTTTCCCACCACCATTTGTTGAAGAGACTATTCTTTCCCATTGAGTGGACTTAGCAACACTGTCAAAAATCAACTGGCTACAGATGTGAGGGCTTATTTATGCATTCTTAATTCTATTCCATTGGTCTATGTCTATATCCTTGTGCCAGTATCACACTGTTTGATTACTGCTGCTTTGTAATAAGTTTTGAAATCGGAACATGTGAATCCTCCAAACTTGTTCTTTTTTTCAAGATGGTTTTGGCTAATTGGGATATCTTACTCTTCCAAATGAATTAGATGATTAGCTTTTCCGTTTCTGCAAAGAAGGGTACTGGAATTTTGGTTGGGATTGTGCTACATCTGAATATTACTTTGAGCAGTATCGACATCTTAATGATATTAATTCTTCTAACACATGAGTATGGAATATCTTTCCATTTATCTAGGTCTTTTCAGTTTCTTTCAGTAAATGAGTTGCAGTTTCCTGTATATAAATCCTTTATAGCTTTGGTTGAATTTATTCCTAGATATTTTATACTCTTAGTTGCTAGTGTAAATGGAACTATATTCTTAATTTCACTTTCAAGTTGATCCTTGCTGATGTACAGAAACATCTCTCATTTTTGTGTACCAACCTTGTACCCCACCACTTTGCTCAATTCATGTATTAGCTGTAGAAGTTTTCTTGTAGGTCTTCTGGATTTTCTATGTATGGGAACTTGTCATCTGTGAAAAGGGATAGTTTTACTTTTTCCTTTCCGTTTTGGGTGCCTTTTATTTCTTTTTCTTAGCTAATTGCTCTGCCTAGAACTTCCAGTATAATGTTGAATAACAGTGGTGACAGTGGGCATGCTTACCTTGTTCCAGATCTTAGAAGGAAAGCTTTCATTCTTTCACCATTGAATATGTTAGCTGTGGGGTTTCATATATGCCCTTTACCATGTTAAGAAAGTTTCCTTCTAGTCCTATTTTTCTGAGTGTTTTTATCAAGAAAGGTATACTTTTGTCAAATGCCTTTTCTGTGTCAACTGAGATGGATCATGCTATTTTTTTCTTTCAGTCTATTGATGTAGTGTATTTTATTAATTTTCTAAACCAATTTTTAAAAGCTTTTATAGTAACACAGAAATTTTTAAAAAACTAATCTAAAATATCACACCTGGGATTTCACAAATAGTAACACTACAGATGAAGTTAAAGTAAGCAGTGCTACAGTAATTCACATGAGTTATAGGTGTCGCCAACTTGCATTTCTTGTGTACCTTAAATTTTGAGGCACCTCTCTTTCCTTTTTAATGAATCAGATCTTTACACAGTACATAAGCTATGGAAACACTAAGATGAATTCTCTCATACAGAATTTCCAAATTTTCACTCCATTCCTGTCAGTGACACAACTTTCTTTCCAGAAATTGGTAATCCTTTAAAGTAGAAATTTTATATAAATATATCTATCTAAGAAGACAGTTTAATATCTTTTGCACTTTCTAATTACAAACACTAGAATTAATATTCTTGACACTAGTTAACATTAGAAGTAAAAAACCAATCATCTAATTAATATCAGCCTTACCAGTAACTTAAACTAAGCAATAGTGAGCAGAATATGCTATTTTTAATGATGAATAAAACTATTCTATTCTTATCACTGGGAGACTTATTTTCAGGTATGTATTTTTTTAAGTTTATTAGATTACTTCTATTACATAGTATATATATGAGTAACTTTAATCGGTTTAAAATTTATAATAATTTTATAATTTTTAATTTTACTATTTGAGCAGTGTTATTAATTTATTCAAGAAAAAGTGAGTCTACAAAGGAACAAAAATTGTGCTGTGTGGAAAAAGCAAAAAAATTGTGAATAGAGTAGAAAAATAACAAGAGTTTGGCAAATACTGATCTGGACATATAAGTCAGCCTTTGATCACATGCTCTGCTCTCTCCTTATATACATTACTCCTAATTCACGCACCTCAATTTTCACTCTGGGAAATCATTTCAATAAATCAGTTCTTCTCCCCACCTCCATCTCTTCCTCCTTTTCTCTCCCTTTCTCCTATCATCTCCCCCACCTCAAAAATAAGGCTGGGGGATGCTCTATAGCAAACTGCATACTTTAACCCTCTCTTGAGATGGACAGTGCAGATTAACATGTTATAGGGCTTGAGAAATCCTCCAATAATGAAACGTTTGATTTTAACTCAGTATTTTTCAAACTTCTTTAACTAATAAATCATTTATTCCATTAACATCCCTGAGTTCAGTCTTCTGAGAAAGAGTGTGAGTGAAGCAAGCCAGACAAAAAAGGACAAATACTGTATGACCGTGATATTATGAACTAAATATATTGTGTAAGCTCATGAAGTTAATAAATAGGATATAAGTCACCAGAAAATAGAATGAGGTTAGAGAATGAGGGTTAATCTGTGCAGAATTGGTAAAAAGGTTGTTTGCAAATCTTTGGAAATGAATGGAAATGGTGAAATCATATCATAGTGTTTGTACCTAGCAGAGCTATTATATGGTTATGACAGTGGTTGAAGGGGAAAGTCTAAGGACATATATATTACTAGAAGGAACACTAAAAAATGTAACTTAGGACTGTATAACATAATGAAAACTCATATGAAATATGAATATGGGTAATATTGCATATATAAGACTATTTAAACAAAATATAAATACAAATAAACTAGAGAGAAAAGAAACAGAATAGCAGCTATGTATGGCATGGGGAAGCATAGAGAGATTGAGAGGTAATGAGTTTATTTGTTTGCCTTTTTTTTCTTTTTGTTTTTAATTATTATTATTATTAGTGGAATAATGAAAATGCTCTAATAACAATTGGAGTAATGAATGCACAACTATGTGATTATACCAAATACAACTGATTGTACACATTGGATGGATTTATGCTTTAATAATATGTATCAATAAAATTGCCTGTTTAAAAAAAAAAAAAGGAGGGAAGCGGGTGTGGCTCAATCGATAGAGCTCCCGTTTACCATATGGGAGGCCCTGGGTTCGCTTCCCGGGGCCTCCTTGTGAGGGCAGGCCGGCCCGCACGTTGCGGTGGGCTGATGCAGCAAGACCTCACAGCAGGGGGAGATAAGCAGACACAGAAAGAAAAAAAACACACAGCAAATGGACACAGCAAACACAAGCAGCAAGGGAGGGGATAAATAAATAAATAAATAAATCTTTTTTTTAAAAAAAAAAGGAGTTTGCGATACCACAAGTATGCTACTGAAATTGCTATTTCCCCTGCCCAGCTCCTAGCCAAACTTCTAGGCACCTTAATCCCAGCTAAAGTTTCAAATCATGACAAAGTGTTCTATGAAAACATCTTTAGTTCTAGTAACTGAAACTCCAATAGCTACTTCCACTTAATGTTTTTTGATACATAGGAGGAAGAAGCTATTAGAGTTTTTATTTTACTGAAATTACAAACAATGTCTAAACATACAAGCTAACAATTAAACCTTATCTTAGTTAAACATTATCTGCAAATAGCAGTTAGCACAATTAACTGATGGAAATGAAAGGAAGGATGGGGACAAACAGGGACCAAATAAGAGGACAAGAATGACAAAAAAGGGGACTCTACAGAAAGACAGACATCCTTTAAGTTAATTTAACAGTCACTAGTGACTCCCCTCACAAGTACATCTATTTCCACAATAACTTCCTTTGAATGCTGGGGGGAAAAACAATACTTGCCTATTGGCACTATAAGAGGAGTCCAGGACAGTTCCAACCTGAGCTGGAAATGATGAATTGTAGGAAACTAAGGCCGGTGAGAACTCTTGAGGAGAAGTAAGATATTCAGGTGATGCCTGCTGTTGAGACTGCTGGTGTTGAGCTAGTATCTGCTGCTGTAAGAAAGCCTGCTGATACTGCTGCATCTGAAACGAGAAATGCCATTATAGAAAACAATGCTCAGGCACTAAGCACTGCCACATTGCATCTGTTCACTATGTTCCTTCCTTTCTGCACTGTTGACAAAATCAGAAACCTGGAAAACCATTTTTATCTGAAGGACAGTTTTGCTACTAGAAAACCACACAAGATGAAATAAATCTATTTAAGAAGCTGTGAAGCTAGGCTCACTTGGCAGGATTTTCAAAAATCCTCATTTAAATATTTTAGGAAAAAGGCAATAGAGTAGCTTAAATTCACTAATATATTGGTTACTGAAAAAAGTTCAAAGTATTCTCTGAAGCAAATGCAAACCCTTTGGGTTTCATTTTTTTTCACTCAAAAGATGTTTGCAGAATGAAAGACACTTGACAAAAAGATCATGGATAGCAGGGCTTTTCTCTAATAGTAGGAGAAAAAAGTATATTATCAGTCAGTTTTATGATATATCAAATTCAGGTACTGTTGGACAACCAAATTTAAAGCTACCTGGGAATATATGCGTGGCTTTGATATAATGTGTCAATTAACTAACCTGAATTAACTAAAAGGATTTTAAATTGTTAAATTTTGAATAATATCGTTCACACTGAATTCAAACACTATACTGTTTAGTTACAGAAAAATCACTAGACATTATGTAAGTAATACTTACCATTGTGGGATATTGTGGTGCAGAAGGTTGCTGCTCATAGACTGAATGCGTTAAAAACTGTTGTTGAAGCATCTGTTGCTGCTGCATTGCAGGTTGATACTACAATGAGAAAAACAAATTCATCAATATTTCTAATGCCACTTTTATGCCACAGTCTTTTTGTTTAAGTACTGATCTTATCACAGCAATGATTTGGGAAATTAGTATACAAACACCAATGTAAAATAGCTATTATCAGCAAGTGACTATAACTTATATATGCTTATTTGAACTGGTTTCAAAATTATCAATGAAACATGAATGAAAATGCAACTGTTTCCAGCACAGTTTAAGGACATTTGGGAGAATCCTAAACTCATTTTCCACCCTTTCCTAGTTTATAAACAGCCCTCAAGTGATTTGTGTCCAGGAACCATTATAGTATATCCCTACTCTCCCCTATTTCTCTTTCACTTATATCTTCTGGCCATTCCATGGTACCACCAACTTACTACCCTCCACCCTAGGTCTATGAATGAAGACCAGAGGAGGCAGTCACCAATGAGAAGTGTCATGCTTATAATTGGCTTGAAAATACTGCAGGAAATGATAGGATGATGGTGACCATCATAATTAATGATTTCACAATTAATGAAATTAGAAATATATAGGCTCTGATGAGGCAACTGACAGAAAAGATGTCCCTTCTGACTCCAAGTGCTCCCCCTGCTCTACCTCCATGACAACTTAGGCAAAAAAAAATGCAAAAAAAAAAAAAAAAAAAAAAAAAAAAGGAAAAACAAAAACCCACGACAATGTTACTTCTGAAAAGTATCAGCTTTCCAACAATAAAATTAGTCTATTTAACCAAACTAAAAATGGAAACTCAAATAAGCAATATTCATCATAAACTGCAGTGCTTACTCATAAATGCCAAATAACTAGATGAACATTCTTTGCTTCACAAAGCAATGTATTCAACAAAGTATTCTTATATATCTCGCTGAACACAAATTAAACACATATTCCGTAATAATCACTTTGGAAATTGATCAAAATGTTTAAATGAATCTGGAGTTCAAGGTACCCGTGAGACAACAGGGAATTCACTGATATTTGATTGCTGCATGAATGTCAAAACACTAATTCCATATCTAAACTAACAAAAGAATTACCTGCTGCATATAAGCATCCTGAAGTAATTGGTGTGGCTGTTGCTGCTGGTGAGGATGACGATTCTGTAAATGAAGTTGCTGCAATCTCCAATCCCCCTGTTGTAGTTGCTGAAGTACTCTATTCTGCTGTGGAGGCTGCTGAGGAGGTCCCTGACCCAGTAAAATCTCAGGGCCATTTCCAGATCTCAGTACTCCTAAAACAGGTTTGCAAAAACTTATATTAACATACTTGTGGTTTCAATAAATGACTAGATTACAAAGCATTCATCTGAACGAGTTAACCAAAGCATTTATATCCTTATTTTATAATATAGAAACTTCCTTATGTATATAGTCTAAAGGGATTATTTACTATAATTATAAGTACTCATGAAACTTATTTAACTACAACTCTGAACAAGTCATTTAGAAACACTTCATGATTCAAACTTTCCACATTTCTCAATTATGTCATGCACTTTCATGACTTTGTCTTTGACCATATGATTCTCAGTCTAGAATGCCATTTTCCACCTACCAAAATTATTCTTAGCCTTTAAAGTTCAGCTCAAATCTTTCTTCCTTGTTTCTTCAACTTACACTGCCACTCAGTTTATTACATTTCATTCTGCCTTGCATGTTAGTAATTAATTAATTACATGGCTATTTCCCAACTAGGGACCCTAAGAGATAAGTTAATCACTTATTCATTTGTCAGAGCCAGAAAGAAACTTTTACATTATAGACACTCTATAAATGCTTACAGTAGTGAATCTATTAACACTGTCTTGAGAATGGATATTTATTCATAAGTGCCATAAATTTTACCCTGGGAAAATCCTATGAACAAACTTTTGAAATTAACTAAAATAAATGTAATATACAGATTGTATGGTTTATGAATACTTTTCAATAAAATTGATTTTTAAAAAACTAAGATACACACAACATCAAAAAGAGGAAATGAAATATTTTATAATTTCTATAGTCTCATCCAACGACCTACCTTACATTCAATTGCAACTGTACAATCCTAAGGGCAAAAAAGGAATGGGGGAAGAGTGCAAGGAGGGAGGGAAGGATTCTTTTTCATCAGTGTTTGTTTATTCAAAATTTTCCCAGGCTTTAACTCTAAAACCTCTATGAAAATAGTTGAATAACATTCATTCTTTCTTCTGATCATAGATAATGCATATTTATTTTTATTATTCTTAAAAACATTCATTAAAATATAAGTAATAATATGAAAATCACAATTCTACCACACAGACATAATCACCATTAGCATACATCTTTTTAAAGCATAGGTCTTTCCAGATAGAAGAGTATTACAAAGTTAAGCTCCTCAGAGATACATTCATCTCTTATGGCCCTGATGTCTAGCTGGAAAACATTTGTGATTGGGAGTAAAACCCAATCCTAAACCAAGGATCTTAATGTAATGGCTTGTGAGGCTCAACACTCATTTCACAAATTCTGATTTTTTCTTTAGCATCATCAGCCTGAACAGAGCTCCTCGGTTCTCAAGCCAAGGCCACATGCAACAGAGAACTCCTGAATAACATCACAACAATCTTATATGAAAATAATGCTTTCAAGTACATTAAATAATTTTTTCTTGTACTATTTATTCTTATTTTGCGAATGATGAAATTAAGGATCACATAAATTCAGTGAATTCACCCAAGTATCCAAGTTCATTCAACTTTCAACTTTGACATCATACCTCTTAAGCACATTAAAGAATATGCTAATGAAAGAACAGACCTGACAAAGTGTACAACAAATATTTCTATAGGTGCATCCTTGATCTAGTTCATATTCAAGCTTTCCCCTTTCCCAATATAACTCCATGAGTTACGTAAAAAGGAACAATATCAAAGGAACTAAGAATCTAGTGTAACAAATTCTATTACTGCAGCCCCAGCTTCCACAAATGAGATCTCTTACAACTAATGAATACTTGACTCATATTTATTCCAGTTTTGGGGGTAAGATGTGCCAGTCAATTCACAGAAGGGGGGAAAAAAGTTTCTCTCTAATCAGTTTTGCCCATGCAAAAATACAAAACTATACATAAAAATTAAGGTAAAAGCATTATAGAATGAGTACATATTTCTTAATTCCTTTTAAATGTAAATTGGAGCAAATATTCTGTAATGAAATCCTGAAAAAGAAACAACTCCAGTTATCTTTTTAAAAAGAGGCTAACATTTCATTAAGTAGTCTTGGTAAAAGCATCAAAACTCAGACTCTGAAACATTATTCAAGGACTTACCAATATGAAATGGAACACAAATTCAAGATTATGGCACCATAGACAAGAAATAATATTGAATGAAAAAAATCAGTAAAATCTTGTCATTAATAAATGGTTGATGAGGCATGATGAAAAAATTTTAAAAGCCCAGAATTAAAATTACAGGCCTTGGAAGCCAATGTGGCTCAAGCAGTTAAGCGCCTGCTTCCCACATGGGAGGTCCCGGTGCCTCCTAAAAAACAAAATAACAGGGAAGCAGATGTGGCTCAATCAATTGGGTGCCCGCCTACCCATGGGAGGTCCCGGGTTCGGGTCCCAGTGCCTCTTAAAAGAAGACAAGCAGGTGCCACCCCCGCAGCAACAAGCTATATGCTGCCCCTGCCCCAACGAGCAGATGCTACAAGCCAACAGACACCGCAGCCCGCGGGGAGCAGATGTGACTCAGGCTATTGGCACTCGTGTCTCATGTAGATGTCCTGGGTTTGGTTCCTGGTACCTCCTGCAGAAAGCAAGCAAATAATGAGCAGACAGACGAGTGAACCATCTGGGGGTAAGGG
>JAQZBX010001169.1:0-87684 GCA_029593785.1 Cabassous unicinctus | reverse complement strand
AAGGAAGGTGGGAGGGAGGGACGGAGGGAGGGAGGGAGAGAGGGAAGGAGGGAAGGAGGGAAGGAGAGAGGGAGGTGGTTAATCATTCAAATGCAATTAATCTGATTTAATATTTCCCTTGTACTTATAGTTTCCATGGTGCAACTTTTCCAACATTTTACTTTCAACCTATCTACTGTGTCATTACATATAAATTGTATAGATGTAGATGGAATTTACCTGTTGTTTTTTTTTTTAAATCCAATTTGAAAATGTCTGCCTTTTCATTAGAGTACTTAGTCTATTTAAATTTAAATGTAATTATTGATATGGTTTGATTAGGTCTTTAATTTGCTATTTTTTTATTTGTCCCCTCTGTTTTTCATCCTGTTTCTCCTTTCCTATTCTCTTTTTTTCTGTTTTGTTTTCATATATTTTTTTAATTTTTTAAAAGGTACTTAGATTATATAAATGGTACATAAAAAATATAGGGATTCCCATATGCCCCACTCCCCATACCTCCCACATTTTCCCACATAAACAACATCCTTCATTAGTGTGGTACAGTCATTGCAGTTGATAAGCACATTTTGAGGCATTGCCACTGAGCATGGATTATAGTTTACATTGTAGTTTACACATTGTGTAAACTACACACAATTCTGTAGGTTATGGGAAGATATATAATGGCATATGTCTGTCATTGCAATGTCATTCAGCACAATTCCCAAGTCCCAAAAATGACCCCAGATTACACCTGTTTTTCCCTCTCCCTGCCCTCAGAGCCTCCAGTGGCTACTGCCCCCACATCAATGATTTC
The DNA here is from genome assembly GCA_029593785.1 of Cabassous unicinctus. NCBI lineage: Eukaryota > Metazoa > Chordata > Mammalia > Cingulata > Chlamyphoridae > Cabassous > Cabassous unicinctus. The sequence continues at coordinate 86,885 of JAQZBX010001169.1, read as the reverse complement.
TTCCATTGCTAGAATCATAATAAGTCTATAGCAGAATACCAGTAAGTTCACTCTAGTGCTCCTATACTCTTTTGATGTAACCATTATTTTTGCATTTCATTTTACTTCCTCAATTGATTCTTGCTTTTGTGCATTATATTTTATGCTTGTTTTATGGTTGCAATATGCATCCTTAATCTATCATATTATTCAACTTCACATATAATATAAGAACCTGATATCATTATAGTTCCATTTACCCCTCTCTTGACCCTTTGATGCAGGAACTGGAGTAAGCATTCAGGAGAATCTTACCCAGAAACAGCCTTTTTTTTCCAGGGTTTACACTCTTCTGGCTTCTAGTTTTGATTGCATTTGATCACTATCTAATGTTTTAAAATAGATTTTTTTTTGGCCCAGAGTTAATACTTGTTATCTGCAGTAGGATTATTACAATACAAAATGCCACACCATTACCAGAAGCCAAAAACCTGCATTTTTTTAACCTTCCCCCACTTCTTCATTCTAAGGTCTCTACTGAAAAAGTGAAACAAATGCAAAACATACTCTTCTTCACCTGCACCCACTCATCTTACAGTTCCCACATAATTGTTCTTTTATAAATTGCAACTAAATTCCTTGAATGTCTTTTCTATATTCCCTATCAACACTTCTTCACCTTCTATTCACTTCTTAATTCATTGAAATCTGACTCTCTCTGTTAGTCCACTAAAACACACTATATTACGGTCGCCAGGGGCTTCTACATTATATCAAACAGGCATTTTTCAGGCCTTAACTCCTTGGGCCTTTTTTTGTAGTATTTGTTATTGTTGATTTGGCCTCTCTTTCATTGAAAATTTTTCTTCTTTTGATTTCTGTGATCTTATATTTTCCATTTTTTCAACTCTGACCATTCCTGCTATCCAAGTACCTCTCTCTCTGCCTAGATTTTAGTGTTGATATTTCTCTGTAAAAGTCACTGTAAAATTCTCCACCTGAACGCTTATATGTCTCTATTTACTATCCATATGCTGATTAACACAGAAATCTTTATCTCCAAGCTAAATAGCTGTCCAGTGCTTTAGTTGTTTGTATGCAACTGCCTGCTGGATACATCTGTTTGGATGATTCACAAACAGTTCAAAACAGACTTTATTAAAATTGAATTAATTATTTCCAACTTATGCTCATCTCATGGACTCCCTGTCTTGTAACTGAACAAGAAATCTTAATGTAAAACTTGACTCTTCTTTCGCCTTCACCAATTGCAACCATTTAAATGAAATTATGACTAAATGTACTTGACACAGTACCTTGGACAAAAATGCAAAATCAGTGTTAATTGCTGATATTTGGAGCTACAGAGAAACTTTGTGCTGAATAGCTTGAAATCCAGAGCCAGATTGCCTGGGGTTAAATCATGGCTTCCCACTTTCTAGCAGTGTGAATTTGGGCAAGCAACTTATATTCTATGTTGCTCAGTTTCCTCATCTAAAATGGAGATCTTAGTAGTACCCAATTCTGACATGAGCTATGATCATTCATATGGTTGTTGTGTGGCTTAACATAAGCAAAACACAGTGTATAGGTACATAATGAGTGCTATTTAAATGTTAACTCTTACTACTATTGTCACTAAAGATATAATACAAGTTTTCATCAAATTTTGATGAGTAAACTCTAAACATCTAGCAAGTCTATTTGCTTTTCCCATCCCTTCAGCCATTATTTTGGTCTATATATCCATGCTTTTGTACCTGAATTACTTTAATAGCTTCCAACATTGTTCTCTTAACTTTAATCTTGATCTGTCCTTCAGTTTCCTCAAGCCTCAATCTGTACTTTCTAAACAGGTAGTGATATTTCTTATCATACTTGATATCCTTCAGTGGCTTATTTTCCCTTAGAATAAAGAACAACTTATTTAAAATGTCATAAAAAACCATTCATGATATACCCTTGCTTACTTCTCCAACCCCAATTTGTTTTTACCTTTGAAATACTCCACATTCTTACAAAAACATAAACAAACAAAAAACACCTTATTTCAATTTCTTAAACACACCATGCTCACTCTTGATCACAGGTCTTTGCACATTCCATTTCTTCTCTGTGGAATATTTTTCCCCTTACACTTTTCTTACCTAGTCCTATTCACCCTTCAGTTCTGAGCTTAAACACCACTTACATAACCCCGGGCTCCCATGGAACCAGGTATGCCTCCCATTATAGTACTTTACTTATGCTAGGGCAATTTTCTGTTTGTAGGTCTATTTCTGCCACTAGACTGTAAGCTCTTTGGAGACAGAAATCTTATTTACATTGTGTATAATTTCTATCTCAGCTCTTAGAGCAGTAACTGTCACAAAGATTGTGTTTCATGTAAACTAACTTAATGAATCCACAAACACTAAGGAAAGTAACTCACTTTAAGTATGGAAAGAAACTAAAATAGAGCAAATGAAAGGAAGCATTCATTTAGTCATGGGAAGTGTGCTCACATAGTCTACTCTTCCAGGTTAGAAGTGGCCCAGGCTGAAAAGTAAAGAAACTAAAATAAATATATAAGAATAAATTTATTTGAGAACTATAACGGTTTATTAAAGGAATATTATAAATTTAATGGGAAATAATCGTATTAATCTTCATTTTATCCATGCTTCATTTGTTCTGGGTCTTGTGATAAATATCTTGCATGCATAATCACCTTTACTTTTATCACAACCACCCAACAACAGTTGCAACATTATTATACCCCTTTTACAGATAAGAAAACTGAGAAATGTGGTTCTTCAAATTGGACTCCAAACAAGTCCTCAGTCTTTACATATAATGTTATAATCCACACTAGCATACAAACCACTTATCACAATGGTAACTAAAGACAGCTAGAAAATAGTCTGGAGCAAACAAAGATGCATGGTTGATACTGCTTCCAACACTTTGCCCCTATCATCCTAGTTCCATTCTATTCATAATACATGCCAAAGAGGCAGGAAGACATAATGGATGTTTCGTCTCTGCCTGTTGTTTAAGTAAATTTTTAACTATAATAAACAAAAGAATATATATTTTTTAAATGAGACCTCAAAATCCTGCCAGATTTTAGCAAAAAAATACAATTCTGTTCATTTCAAAAATGGTTTACCATCTTAAGATCCTACCATCAAAATTTATAGACAAGTATTATATAAATGTATATGCCTCTAAAATATGAAAAACTCTATTGCATAATGCGTTTCATTTAACTTTTCTGGTGACTGCTTTATGACAGTGACCTACATGGTCTGAAAATGTAATGTGACAAAGAATATATCTGCTTTCCATCCCAAGGACATTCTTGAAAATGAGCTGTAATATTTCAAGAGTTTTATCCTTGTGAGTAAAATGTTAATAAATAGATAAATCTTCAACACTTGCCAAGTCATGAGTTTGTATTCAGTATAGCTAGAGGAAGAGCATGATGTCTTGGGGGGCAGGACTAGAACATAAAATTTTTAAATGTTGTCACCGCTATTGAGTTTAGCCCAATTTAAGAGGTTATTTTGCCAAGTGCTAAAAGACATCTCAATTGCAATAAGTCATTGATATGGATCCATTTAGAGAAAGTTTGATCAGAAAAACCACCTTTATCCATGATATTCACATCGGTAGACTCTGCAGAATGACCTGGAAGTATAAGCCATCATTCTACTTGCACACTTCCTCACACTGAAAGACAGAGAATATCAGTTAGACTGGCAAGAGAATATCTCAGAAAAGAAAGAAATGCTCATCTTTATTTAGGCTTGCTGATGCATTATTTGAAACAAATTACTTAATAAATATGATATTGTTAGTTTTTAAAGTAGTTTTGCCTAAAGAAAATTATGTTAGTATTTATATGTCTTCAGCTGTGATTTTAAAATGTTTTTGTGGTATTTAAATTGTCAACATTTTTCACTTGATAAAGACAACAGCTATAAAAATAATAGATAATATTTATTTAGTTCTTGCTTGTATACTTAGTACTTTCCCAACATTGAATTCTCTGAACTACCCTATGAGTCAGCTATTATTATCATAACCAGAGTAAGAAGTTTACCCACAGGAAATCTCCATAATGATCCCATGATGTGATCTTCTTTTGATAACTACTGTTTTAAAGATGATGAAATTGGACTCCAAATGATTAAAGAACTTGCCGTAAGACTCATAGTAAACAATGGGATAAGATTTCAGATTGCCTGACCTCAGAACTCCTGTTCTTAACAACTATGTTTTCTGTCACCTTATCCTGTATATTGTTTAAATAGAGACATTTTCCAAGAAAACACTGATCATAAGTAACACTGTGGGGCTGATCTGCAACAAATATTTTATTCAAAGAAGTCTGTGCTTATATATTTCCCCTATATTGTTTGTAAAACACAGACACAACATTCACCACACACACACACACACACACACAGAGAAACTGCCAACAAAATGGTTTTTCCTGGATGGCAGTCAGTCATAAATCAAGCTACCCTAAATTAAATTCTTGCTTCCTATAGTCATTATATTAAGGTTGAATTAAGGAAAACCCATTGTGAATCATGCAGATATTTTAAATGTCCCACCAAATAGAGAGTGAAATAACAATCAAATGTCTGCTTTTAAAAACTTTTTAAGACCAAACACTTAATATAATTGCTATGGCAAAATGTTTTTACATAGACCTGACTGGTTGAGACTTCTTAAAATAGTAATCTATTTAAATGTATTCTGATAACACAATCTTTTTCTGATAAATCTTATAGCAAATATAAACTTCTATTGCTCCAAGAACCAGCAAACCTTTTTCAAACTAAGAATCATGAGTCTCAAATTTCTTTTGTTCCTGATTCGGTGGATATCCAAGTATTTACCTGACAGTATTTGAATGATAAATGTCCGGAAGAGTTATTGAATGATGTCTTCCTTGAAACTTAGCTGATTTTCCATTGACCAACTTACTTCTGGTTCTCATTGTCACTAGACACTCAGCCCACTTCACTATCCAAATACTATTTTGCAAATATTTTTTGAGCACATACCAAGTGGCAGGCATTTTTCTTGTGCTGGGAATACTACCAGAAATCCAAGATTTATCCCTCTTTTTATAAATGTTATATTAGTCACTGTCAGGCATTTGTAAATATGAGTTTTGGTAATTACTATAAAGAGTTTTTAAGAGTCATCATTTCATGACTTCCTTTCTACTCCTTTTTTCCCAATAGTAATATTACACAACACATTTCCAGAAGTATCTTAACAACTCTGCTATTCAAGAAAGCTAGAAGCTTATCGTTGTAGCATATGAAGTACAAAGAAAAAAATTCTAGGGGAAATCTTAATATCTGAAAAAACTCACTGTATCATATGCCTATATGAGCTCAGGGACATTCTTTGCCATTGCAAATTATTTAACTCAGTTTTAGAGAATTTGTACTTTAGTAACCACATACATCGTCTTCATATCATTACAAAAGGTAATGGGGCAAAACATGTACAATCATCAGCAATAATTATTAGAGCAAAGATTAATTGCTACCAATAATAATTAGTCAAGTTGATAATTAATGACCATAGCCCACCTAACACCATATTAAAAAGACAATTTTGTTATTGATTGCTATATCTCATCTGTATCATCTAGAAAATTACAATTTTAAATGATAATATATATTGATTACTCTATTATTGCATAATTAATAGAAGAAGTGTTCACAAGCCATAATTTAGCCACTGATTTTCTTCAAATGATATAATGTAAATAAAGAGTTTTAATGCAATTTATTGCAATAAATTTACTACAACAAAATTAAACCATCCTATCTTATTTTAGGGAATTTATATGAATGTATTTTTATAAATGTAATAGATAAAGTTCCTGTTCCGTTTGAAATTTAGAAGACTGAGAAGGCAATAATTACACGGAATTCCATTTTTCTCATAAAAGCAAATAAAGAAGCAAGTGGCATATAAAAGACAAGAATGATGAATAAGCAACTTACAATAGATTTACACCCAAAGGAATGAATTAGCTTTAAGAACATGATTTTCTGGGGTACAAAGAGTTTCAAACCACTACACTCCACCCTCTGGACCCCCAAACCATGCTCCTTCCATGTGCAAACCATTCATTCCATCACAATATCCCAAAAGACTTAAGTCATTTCAGTAAGAATACACATACAAAGTCTCATCAAAATCAGATCTGTCCTGGGGCACAATTTCCAGCAACTGTGGACCTGTGAAACTTAGAGAAAAAGTTATCTGTTTACAATATACAATGGAAAGACAGTCTTAGGATAAACATTATATTTGCCATAGGGAGAAATTGGAAGGAAAACAGGAACATGAGTCCCAAATAATTCTGAAACCCTGCAGGACATACTCCATTAGATTTCAAGGTCTGAGAGTCATCTATGGAATAATGGTTTGACCTCTGGACCTGATGGAGCAGCAGCCTGAATCTTTCCAAGAGCATACACAGATACCATGTTCCCCCCAAACACTGGGGTGAAGGCTCCAACATCTTCAAGCATTGGGGTGATGGCCAGGATCTTGGCTCCACCTTCGTCAAGCATTGCGGTGGCATCTGGACTACAGGCACCACCCTTTTTAAGCATCTGGGTGGTGGCCACAATCCCCCAGGCATCTGAGAAAACTGGAGTGGTAACACTCTTCCTGAACAATGGAGAGGAAGACCTGCCCTCCTCAAATGCCAGGGCATACTCACCCTTTCCACACACATGGGTAGGCCCCTAGTCTCTTGGTCCAAGAAGATATCTTTGTTCCAGACCTCAGCTTCCATGGTAATGCCCTAAAAGTGATTTTTACTTCAATCTGTCCCTTTTCTATCCCTTTTAGTCTAGGTTGGCAGTGGTTCCATTCTTATAGCTTTCACAAAACAACGTGTATGTTTGCATGCTGTACACAGAGGTCCAAACCATCAGACAGTAGGACTTTCCACAGATCCTTCCTCGATAACTGCACTTCCAATCCTGACTTGAACTGAAAAAGCTATTTCCATGGTCTATTAAACCCTCACATGGAGCATTATTCTCTGGGGACTCATCTTCCGAAGACTCAGAATTTTCCAAACCAACAATTTCTGATTTCTTTGTACCCAGGAGTTCAGTTCTCATCTTATCCCTTTCCTCTTGCATATATATAGTATATAAAATTACCATAAGATCAAGGACAAACTAGGCAGCACTTCCCACATTTAGTTTGGAAATCTCCTCAGCTAAATAAGCTCATCACTTTCAAATTCTGTCTTCCATCCAACATTAGGACCCAATTTTGCCAGATTCTATGCCACTTTAAAACAAGGGTAGCCTTTCTTCCAGTTTGCAATAAGTCATTCATCATTTCTATCTAAGGCCTCATCGAAAGTACCTTTAGTTTATATATTTCTACCAACAGTCTCTTCAGAGCAATCTAGGCTTTTTCTATCAAGCACCTCACAATTCTTCCTACCTCTACTCATTACCCAATTTAAAAGCCTTTATCACATTTTTTGGTAGCAATAGTAGCACCCCACTCCATTGGTAACAAAATCTGTTTTAGTTTGCTATGCTGATGAAAGCAGATACTATAAAATTGTTTGGCTTTTAACAATGGGAATTTTTTCACTTATGGTTAGAGTCTGGGAAATTTCCAAATCAAGCTATCATCAAGGTGATGCTGTCTTTCCAAAGACTGGCTGCTGGTGAACCTTGACTGCTCTGCCACATGGCAAAGTACATGGCGACTACTTAGTATATTTTCTGACCAAAATGGAATTAACTTAGCAATATATTAACAGAAAGAAATTTGGAAAATTCGCAAATATATGAAAATTAGCCAACACATTCCAAAAAGCCAATGGATCAAAGAAAACAATCACAAGGGAAATTAGAAAATACTTTGAGCTGAGTGAAAATGAAAACACAACATACCAAAACCTATAGGACGCAGCTAAAGCAATGCTTCCAGGGAATTTGTAAATGTTAACGGCTATATTGAAAAAGAAAAAAGCTCTCAAATCAATAATCTAACTTTGTACCTTAAGAAACTAGAAAATAGCACAAACTAAACCTAAATCAAGCAGAAATAAGGAACAAATAAAGATTAGAGCAGAAATAAATGAAATTGAAAAAAAAGAAAAAAATCAATGGAACCAAAAGTTGATTATTTTAAATATAATGACAACATTTCATCTAGACTGAACAAGAAATAAAAAAGGTATAAGATTAAAATTAGTATAATTAAGAATGAAAAAAGGGACATTATTAATGACCTTTCAGAAATAAAAATTAATATAATATTAATATATGGAAATACTACAAATAATTATATGTCAACAAATTAGATAACAGAGAAAAATTTCTCCAAAGACACAAACTACAAAAACTAATCCAAGAAGAAATTGGAAATCTGAATTGGCCTATAAGTTAAATGATGAAATTAGAAAAGTTTTAAATATTACCAACTAAAACCCAGGCCCAGAAAGTTTTATTGATGAAATATGCCAAACATTTAAAGAAGATTTGACAGCAATCCTTTTAAATATTCCAGAAAATAAAAGAAGAGGGAACACTTCTCAATCTATAAGGCCAATATTATCCTGATACCCAAACTGGGCAAATACATCACAAGCAATGAAAACTACATGTCAATATCCTTATAAATTAAGACACAAAACATTCCCTTCAAAATACTAGTATACCAGTCAGTTTAAGTAAGGAAGATTATCTTAGATAATCTTGGTGGGACAGATTCTAAAATTTGAAAGGCCTTGAGAAAGCTGAGACTTCCTTGAAAAAGAGGAAATTCTGCCTGTGTACAGCAACTTCAGCTCGGACCAAAGAGTTTCAGCCTGTCCTTTCTGCCAGCCTCTCCTATGGATTTCAGACTTACCTAACCAATCCCCAGAAACATGTAAGCAAGTTCCTTGCAATAAATCTCAATCTCTCTCTCTTTTCCTCCCTTCTCCCGCCCCCCCCCCATTCTCTCAGTAGAACTCTGACTGATAAATAATCAAGTGTGAGTTATCCTAGGAACTAATGTTTGCTTAACATCTGAAAATAAATGTACTACACCATATTTACTGAATAAAGGGGGAAAAAACATGATCATCTCTATAGAAGCAGAAAAATCATTTGACAAAATAATATTTTTATGATAAAAACTAGGAATAAAAAGGAATTTCCCCATCCTAATAAGGAACATCACATGTGCACACAAAAAAATACCACTAACATAATACTTAATGGAGAAAGACCAAATACTTTCCCCACAAGAGTAGAAACAGGACAAGAATGTCTCCTCTTGCTACTTTCATTCAACATTGTACTAGAATTTTTAGCAGTGCAATTAGACAAGAAAAATAAATAGAAGGCATCAAAGTGAAAGAAGTAATTCTATCTCTATATTTAGATGGCATGATCTTAAATAGAAATTCTAAGGCAGTCACTAAAATTATTAGAACTAACAAATGACTTCAGAAATATGGAAAGATACAAGATTAATATTACAAAAATCAATTATATCTCTACAGAGTAGAAATAATACAAAAATTAAATTAAGAAAACAATTCCATTTATAAGGCACCGAAAAAAGAATAAAATACTAGGAATAGATTTAGCAAAAGAAGTGCAAAACTCATACAATGGAAACTATAAAACACTCTTGAAAGAAATTAAGCATCTAAATAAATGAAAAGATATCACAAGTTCACAAAGTGGAAAACTTAATATTGTTTAGAAGGTGTTACTCCCCACATTGATCTACAGATTGAATACAATCCCTGACAAAATCTCAGCTACAATTTTTCATAAATTGACAAGCTAATCCTAAAATGCATGCAGAAATGAAAGGGTACCCAAATAGTCCAAATAATCTTGTGAAAAAAGAATAGAATAGGAAGGCATGTACTTCCCAATTTTGAAACTTACCACAAAGCTATAAAAATAAAGAGATTTTGATATTGGCAAGAATACAGAAATATAGATAAATGTACTAGACTTGAGAGTTTGGAAATAAAGCCACACATCTATGGCCAAGTGATTTTTTTTTTCAAGGGTTCTGAGAAAATTTAATTGGGAAAGAAAAGCCTTTTCAAAAAATGATGCTGTTGGAACTATTGGACATCCTATGCAAAATAATGGATTTGGACCCCTACTTCACTTCATGCACAAAAAGTAACTCAGAATTGATCATAGACATAAATATAAGAACTAAAGTTATGAAAATCTTTTAAGAAATCATAAGAATAAATCTTTATTACCTTAAGTGAGGCAAAATATTTTAGATATTAACTCCAAAAGCACAGGTGATGAAAGAAAAAAATTTTAAATGCACCTCTTAAAATTAAAAATTCTTCAAAGAACACTATAAAAATTTAAAAAAAAACATTTCCCAGAATGGGAGAAAATATTTGCAATTCATATATCTGACAAAGAACATGTGTCCAGAATATATAAAGTATACTTTCTTCTCAATAAGAAAAGACAACCCAATTGAAAAATGAGAAAAGCATTTAAAAGACATTTCCCTAAGGAAGTGTTGGGGATTGAATCATGTTCCCCACATGCTCAGATCCCAACCACTGGCCTTGTGCATGTGAACCCATTTGTATATAGGACTTTTAAAATGTTATTAAACAGGGTATGCCCAAACTAAATGCAGGTGAGCCTTAGTCCAATATGGGTCAAGTCCTTTTAAACAAAGGAAATACGACACAAATTAAAAAAACAAAAAACAACCCATGGGACAAACAAGAAGCTGGCAGTCAACAGAACCTAGAAGAGAAAAGATTAGACATCACTATATGCATTGTCCATGTAACAGAAACACCACAAACCCAAGGATTGCCAGCTGTCAGCCCTAGAATGACACAGTTTTCAAGTAGAAAGATTTGCCTCGCCGATATTTCAATTTTGGGGTTCTAGACTCAAAACCATAAGCCAATAAATTCCTTTTGTTTAAGCCAAAACACTGTATGGTATTTCTTTCAGCAACTGGAAAACTGATACATGAAAAGTTCCTCAATATTTTTAGTCATTGATGCAAATCAAAAACACAATGAGATTCTGTGTCTTCAGTTCTTATAAAGCTATAATAACAGGGACAGACAATAAGGCCTGGTGAGGAGAAGATATGGAACGCTCAAATACTGCTTATGGGAATGAAAAATGGTACAGTCACTCTGGAGAAGAGTCTGGTGGTTTCTCAAACGTTTAACCATGGGATTACAATTTGACTTTCCAATTCCATTCCTAGGTATATTTTACCCAAGAGAAATGAAAACCTGCATCTTTGCAAAAACTTGTACATGAATGTTCATATAAGCATTATTCATAATAGCAAAAAGTATAAACAATCGAAATGTCCATCAATTGATGAATAGATAAATGTGGTATATCTAGACAATTAAATATTTTTCAATTATAAAAAAGGAATTTAGTACTGATGCATGGTATTTCATGGATAAACCTTGAAAATATTATGCTAGGTAGAAGAAGCCAGTCACAAAAACCACATATCATATGATTCCATTTATATGAAATGTCCACAATAAGATAATCTATAGAGACATAAAGTAGATTGTTGGCTGGGGCTAGGAATTGTTTAAGAGGATGGTATTTTAGTTTGCTAAAGGCTGTAAATGCAAAATATCAGAAATGGGTTGGCTTTTAAAATAGGGTTTTATTAGGGGAGAAGCTTACAGTTCAGCTGTGAAAATGTCCAAATCAAGGCATCATCAAGAGATGCTGTCTCACCAAGTTGCAGCTGTGGGTGATCAGGCACTTGGAGACATCATCTAAAGATGATTTCTCTTGGAGCTCAGCTGTGGGTAATCTCTCTCTTCTCCTCATTGCTTCAGCTTTGGCTGCTCTGCTGATTCCAGCCTCCAGACTTTACCTCAGCTTCTGGGAGTTTCTCTGTCTTTCTGCCCCTGCAGGCAATCCTGGAGTCCTCTCTCACATGGCAAAGTGAAATGGTAGCTCTTTTTTTCTGTGTATCTCTACATGTTTCTCCCATTTACATAAGACTTCAACAAGAGGACCGAGACCCACCCTGGGTCATGCCTCACTGAAGTACTCCAAAAAAAAAGCCTCCAACAGAATTCAATCCCATCAAAATGTCCCACACCTGCAGGAAGGGATTAACTCTAAGAACATGATCTTTTCTGGGATTCACAAAAATTTCAAACTGTCACAGATGAGAAAGGGGAATGGGTGCTAAATGGCATAGGGTTTTTTTTAGGAGTAATCAAATTATTCTAAAATTAGATTGTTTTGTTGCACAACTTTGTAAATATACTAAAATTACTGAACTGTATAACTTCAAATTGGTTAATTCTATTGTGTGTAAATTATATCTCAATAAAGATATACAAAAAACATAATCAAAAAGCCAAAAAAATGAACGAAAGAAAAATGTAATGTGAAAACTCAGAAAGTGGAATAAATTTAAAATGCTGTGTATGAAGAAAAATGGAATGGATGAGTAAAGAATAGTGTGTCATAAACACTGTTTCATTATGAAAGATCCTATGGTCATTTATTATTCCAGTTCATCAAATTATGTATCTTAAAGTATTTCCAATTATACTAGAATTGCTACTAAGAGAGAGGGAATGACAGCCACAATTTGACTTAAATGGAGAAAGTCCATTTGGTGTTTGGGAGTATTTTTAGACAAGAATGTCATGCAAGAAAACTCTGATTGCTTTAGCGTATTGCATGTTGCTAAAATGCTGAGTGGTGAATTTGTCATACCCATGGCTCTTTCTATTCAGAAATAAATAGACTCAAATTCCCATATCTATCATCCTTGTGATGGGAGGTGGCCCTCTGACAATTCAATTGAGCTCAGGACAGTAAAGGACAAAGGGAAGAAAACCTGAAAAATGAAAGCCTTTTTAACTTCTGAGAATCATTTCCTAATTTCAGTCCTGGGTCTCTAAGAAATTACAATAAGCCACGAGTGATCCATTTAGAATGGACAGGCATTGGCTTGGCCTTAGTATGCATAGATGATTTCCAGTTCAATTTACCTTCCAGGCTACATTAGAATACTGCATGTCTAGCCTTATGATAAATCCATTCAGCTTTTGTAGTGTGTCCAGAGTGTTTTCAAAGAACAGCAAGGTCAAGTAGAAAGTAGACTCACAATAAGAAACATAAGCAAGACAAACTTCAGGGCATGTAAACATAGTCTGAATATGAAATAAGATAATTTTTATCACTTGTTCTCTCTCCTCACTCTTGCATTAACAAACAAGGTTTTCTAAATTCATCCTCAAGCAAAAGGCTAACAATAAATTCATTCACTTTGAATTTTTCTAATAAATTCATCCACTTTCCATTTTTTTAAAGGACCCTAAATCCTTTCCTTAACCTCTTATTGAAAATAGACGCCTGGAATTCATTTATCATGTTACTTGATACATTAAAAATAATTGGGTTACAGATTTGTATAAAAATCAATTCTATATGCATATCATTACTGTGGTGGTGCAGAACAAGATAAGACCTGCTCCTAATCCACAGTGGAACAATGCAGAAGTGCTTCCATCTATAAATGGTGATGAAGACAATAATAGCTACCATTTATTGTACATTTAATGTAGGTCATGCCTTTTCATAAGCGCTTTATAAGTATGCATTAATTCTCACAATAAACTTAGGAACTAGGATGCCCATAAATCAGGAAACTGAGGACCGCAGGGTTTCAATTAATTGTTTGGGTTACTCAGTTAGCTATGGGGTCAGTATTCCAGTTGGAGGCTGATTTCTTGGTCACTATGCCTAGCCCTGTGTATCAGGAGCAGATGGTGTCAATTTCTATAGAATAATGTTAATCTATTTTAGAAAACATGTAAGTTTCAAAGAATTAAAGGTCACCCTATGCCATCTGCATTTTCATGGAGTAGCCACAGCCTGAATTTATATATCTGACATATTTAAATTTATATGCAAATGAAAAGAAATCAGATTTGAGTAACCTAGTTACTCAGTGGAAACAAATGAATAATCTATAAAGATTAAAGCACTCAGTGAGGAGTAAAGAAATTTAACATTTATGTATGTCTCTCTAGAATGCAGTTTCCTCTTCTATAAATGAGTGTGTTTGATGAGATGACTTCAGATATTCCTTAGAATACAATATTTATAAAATTGTTTCTATGACCTACTTGAGTATACTACATGCATATACTTTGTCTAGTTTTTTCTAAGAGGCTGTTTTCATTTTTACTGATTTATAAGAGTGCTTAATATATTAAAAAGTAGAATTCTTTATTTGTCATACATGATAAACATATTTGAGTCCCATTTCACCATTTCCTTTTGACATATTTTCTGCTTTTTTTGCCATTTAGAAATTTTAATACTTCTACATAGTGATATTTATCATTTGCTTTAAGTCTTCTGGTTTTCTCATGTTATATTTTAACAGATCTTTCACATATAAATTAAAAATCTCTCCGTTTTTTCTTCTAATTTATGGGTTGAATTTTTTAACATTTGATCTTTGATCCATTTGGGATTTTTTATACAAAGTATAAAGTATAGACTTACCTTATTTTTTCAAATAGCTAGCCTGTTATTCTAATACATTTATTAAAGTTTTTAACTCCTTCCCAAGCAATTACCCATTGAGAAAATACAATTTTTATTGTGATAGAAATTCCCAAATGAACTTGGTTCATTTTCAAAACTCTTTGTTCTCTCCTTGCTACCCCTGAACCATTATCATATTGGCCAATTTATGTGAGGAAAGATCATATTTTCATAATATATTGAAAGGAAAACAAGTTAAGGTAACAATGAACTTTTTCTTATCTATTATAGAAGTAAAGATTTATACTTATAATAACAAAAATATTGGTCAAATGTCAAAAAGCAGTCACACCAAAAAATTTGACAGGAGTGAAAATTGTATAACCTAGCAGCATCTAAAAATATTTAAATGTGCAACCTCTAACTTAGCACAGTGATACTCAATATGTGGTTCAGGGTTTCCCGTGGGTCCCCAAATCCTTTCAGGGGGTTTGTGAGGTCAAAATGATTTTCATCTAATATGAGGATGTCATTTGCCTTTTTTTAAAATATATTTTTTATTTATTTTTAAAAAACATTTAGATTACATAAAATGTTACATAAAAAAATATAAGGGATTCCCATATGCCCCACTCCTCACACCTCCCACTTTTCCCCACATTAACAACTTCTTTCATTAGTGTGGTACATTCATTACAATTGATGAACACATTTTAGTGCATTGCCACTAAGCATGGATTATAGTTTACATTGTAGTTTACACTCTTTCCCACTCAATTCTGTAGGTTATGGCAGGATATATAATGGCCTGTATCTGTCATTGCAATGTCATTCAGGACAATTCCAAGTCCCGAAAATGCCCCCATATTACACCTCTTTTTCCCTGTCCCTGACTTCAGCACCTCAATGGCCACTGTCTCCACATCAGTGATACAACTTCTTCCATTGCTAGTATCCCAATAAGTCTATAGTAGAATAACAGTAAGTCCTCTCGTCCATATTTTATTCCCCAATCTTGAGGATTCTGGGATGGCGATGTCCACTCCACCTTTAATTGAGAAGGGGTTTTGATCCCTTTTGGCTGATGGATGGGACCCTCTTGCTTGCAGTTGTAGACTCTCTTGGTTCCTTGGTGTGGTGGTTGTCCAACCTCATGTCCTTGTTAGTTGTCCTGGGTGGGTCCAATGAACTGGAGAGTAGGTGCTACAACTCCACTGAGGCTTGGGACCAGCTGGCACATGGACAACTCAGAGATTCAAGTCTCTTGGGCATACACCTACCAACTCCA
The DNA here is from genome assembly GCA_029593785.1 of Cabassous unicinctus. Classification (NCBI taxonomy): domain Eukaryota; kingdom Metazoa; phylum Chordata; class Mammalia; order Cingulata; family Chlamyphoridae; genus Cabassous; species Cabassous unicinctus. The sequence continues at coordinate 71,054 of JAQZBX010001169.1, read as the reverse complement.
GCACCAACTATAGGTTTGAATAGATGGGACAGAAGAGGCATGTGTAGAGAAGTCACAACTGAGTCCAGCTCTGTCACACTTGGGAGCAAAAACTCCCAAGTAGGGCCCACTGACAAGGCAACAAACTCTGGAGCTATCTGCCATGACCGTAGGACCTGGGTATCTCCAAAACTCTCAGAAGCCCCACTATTTGGGGTAGTATCTACTTTGGCAGTCTAAGAGATCCTGCTGAGACATGGGTAAGTGTTGCCTCTCTGATGTCCTCTCAACTCACTTTGAAGTCTCTTAGCCATATGAACTCATTTGTCTTTACCTGTTCCCCCTTTTATTCAAGGTCTTTTTCCAGTTGCATCACCAGCTGGTGCTTGGTAGTAATTCCTCGGTACCAGGGAGGCTCATCCCCGGGAGTCATGTCCCACACTGGGGCAAAGGTAATGCATTTATATGCTGAGTTTAGCTTAGAGAGAGGCCACATTTGAGCAACATGGAGGCTCTCAGGAGGTAACTCTTAGGCACCCTACAACAATAGGCTAAGTTGCAATTTCAGGAGCAAAGTCTCATAAGCATAGTCATCAATATCAAGGGCCCATCAATGGATCATCCTTCTTCAATAATCATTGCCCCTGTACTTGGGGGGTTGTTGTTCTTCCATTAGAGAATGTTGCAGAGCTACCCAGGATGGGAATTCAATATTCTTTTGGTTATTGTGTGCATCTCTACCCACAGTGGCAATGCCCCATGAACATTTAAACACATTTATATACCTTACATGTATGCCCAGGTAAACTTCCTCCCAAGTATCCCCCATCACTGACACCTGACACCGAAGACCTTCCCCTGCCACAGTTGTAAACCTGCTGTGATGCATAACTTCTTCAAAAATGAAGCCAAGAATATTGCCAAATACAATTAATAGGAAAATGAAATAATAATGATAGGCTTAAACATAAGAAATAAAATACATAATAATTTAGAAAAATTAAAACTAAAATAAAATTTAAAAATTGAGTTATTAAAAAAATAATGAAAAATATTGAAAAAAATTTTTTGAAGTTTTCCCTTTCATCACTGTAATATCTGTTGTCCTTTATGTACAGTGGCAATTTCTTCCAGTTCTTCCCCAGTGTCTTACTTATTTTTCATTTTGTCTTCAAAGAAGTTTTAGGTCACAGTAAAGTCGCATACAGAATATAGGGGACTCCCATATACCCAACATCCCCCCCCCATTTCCACCTTCCCATATTAATAACCTTTCTATATGTAGATGGTACATTTGTTACAATTGATGTATAAATATTGAAACATAGCTATTAACCATGGTGAATAGTTTACATTATGGTTTACATTTTAGACCATACACTTTTACAAATTTTTGATGAAATTTAACATGCCCTGTATTCATCATTGCAAGATCTTGCAGAATACTTCCATTGCCCCCTAAATACTCCCTCTTTCATCTATTCTTCTCCTCCCTCCCCCTCCCCTCAGAGCCCAGGGCGATCACCAGGCTTCACTCCTTGAAGGAAAAGATGGTGGGCTTGACATTCTGGTCTGTCCTCCCCTATTAGGAACTGCCCATGCCCTCAAGAGACACTCACTCCTCTGTTTGCGAATATATCGGGCCTCCCTGGGATGGGACTCCAACTCCTTCCCACTCAATCAGTGAGTGTCCACCCACTGATACACCACAGTATGACAAAATGATCCCTTGCACATTCTCTAGAAGACTGAGAATGTCTTCAAGACCCTGTCCTGAATGCCTCCCCATCCAAAACCTTAAACCAGTAACCCTTCCTTGTCATATGGCCAAAAGAGCTTTCTCAGCATTGTAGTTTCAAATGCACAGCCACAATCCCCAGCGTTCACCTGCTCCCTCCCCCAACCCTCCCCCCAGTTCCATGGACCGTCCAACCTATCCTCTCCACCCTACCCCCCTGCCAAGCTTGCACTGCCCAACCCAATAGTATCACTACACCACTGTCATATCCCTTCATTGCACAACTACTCACTTTCACCTTATCATAGATTTCACCCATATGGGCATTGGCTCACAACCTTCTTCTCCCTTTCTATTTCCTGTAAACTTATCTTCCAGACTCTAGATCTCCGAGTCTGCTCTATTTGCTTAATTCATATGAGAGAGGTGATGTAATATTTACCTCAATGCCTAGCTTGTTTCACGCAACATAAGGTCCTCAAGACTCATCCATGTTATCCCGTATGTTAGTATTGCATTCCTTCTTACAGCTGAGTAATATTCCATTGTTTGTATATACCGCATTTTATTTATCTATTCATCTGTTGATGGGCATTTGGGTTGATTCCAAGTTTTGGCAATAGTGAATAATGCCACTATGAACATTGGTGTGCATATATCTGTTTGTGTCCTTGCTTTCAATTCTTTTGGGTATATACCCATCAGTGGAATGGCTGGATCATATGGCAGATCTACAGTTAGATTTTGAGGAACTGCCATACTGTCCTCCACAATGGCTGTATCATTCTACATTCCCACCAGCAGTGGATGAGGGTTCCCATTCCTACACATCCTCTCCAATACTTGTAGTCCTCTGTTTTTTTAATGACTGCTTATCTACTGTGTGTAAGATGATATCTCATTGTAGTTTTGATTTGCATTTCTCTAATAGCTAGTGATGTTGAGCATCTTTTCATGTGCATTTTAGCCATTTGTATTTCTTCTTTGGAGAAGTGTCTGTTCAAATCCCTCATTCATTTTTTAAGCAGGTTGTCTTTATTTTTGAGATATAGGATTTCTTTATATGTGCTGGATAATTGGCTCCTATCATATATGGCTACCAAATATTTTCTCCCATTGGGTAGGCTGTCTTTTCTCTTTCTTGACAAACTCCTTTGAGGTGCAAAAGGATTTAATTTTGAGGAGGTCCCATTTACCTATTTTTTCTTTCACTGATCATGCTTTGGGTGTGAAGTTCATGAAGCCATTTCCTATTATAAGGTCCTGTAGATGCTTCCCTACATTATCTACCAAAATCTTTATGGTCTTAGCTCTTATATTTAGATCTTTGATCCAACTTGAGTTGATTTTTGTATAAGGTGTGAGATTGTGTTCCTTTCTCATTCTTTTGGGTGTGGATATTCAGTTCTCCAAGTACCATTTGTTGAAGAGGCCATTCTCTCCCAGTTGAGTGGGCTTGGTGGCCTTGTCGAATATCAGATGACTGAATATGTGAGTATCTATATCAGAACTCTCAATTCAGTTCCATTGGTTGGTTTGTCTATCCTTGTGCCAATACCATGCAGTTTTGACCACTGTAGCTTTGTAGTATGCTTTAAAGTCAGGTAGTGTGATTCCTCCAATTTCATTTTTCTTTTACAATATGTCTTTGGCTATTCATGGCCTCTTGCCCTTCCAAATAAATCTTAAAGTTTTTCCAATTCCGTAAAAAAGGCTGTGCTGATTTTTATTTGGATTGCATTATATCTGTAGATCAGTTGGGTAGGATAGACTGTGATATCCTTTAACAGTGTCATGTAGTTTTCTGTGTATAAGTCATTTACATTTTCAGTTAAATTTATTCCTAGGTATTTGATTCTTTTACTTGCTATTGTAAATGGGATTTTTTTCTTGATTTCCTCCTCAGATTGCTCATTATTGGTGTTCAGAAATGCTGCTGATTTTTGTGCATTTATCTTATAACCTGCGGCTTTACTGAGTTCATTTATAAACTCTAAAAGCTTTGTTGTAGATTTCTCAGGGCTTTTTATGTATAAGATCATGTTGTCTGCAAATAGTGACATTTTTACTTCTTCCTTTCCAATTTGGATGACTTTTATATCTTTTTCTTGCCTAAGTGCTCAAGCAAGTACTTCTACCATTATGTTAAATAGGAGCGGTAATAGTGGGCATCCTTGTCTTTTTCCTGATCTCAGAGGGAAAGCTTTTAGTGTTTCACCATTGTATATGATGTTAGCTGTGGGTTTTTCATATATACCCTTTATCATGTTGAGGAAGTTTCCTTTTATTCTTATTATTTGCAGTGTTTTTATCAGAAAAGGGTGCTGTATTTTGTCAAGTGCTTTTTCTGCATCTATAGAGATGATCATGTGATTTTTTTCTTTTTATCTCTTTATGTGGTGGATTACATTGATTGATTTTCTTACGTTGAACCATCCTTGCATACCAAGGATGAAACCCACTTGGTCATGGATTTTAATTCATTTTATGTGTTGGTGTACAATTAACAAGTATTTTTTGAGGATTTTAGCATCTAGGTTTATTAGAGAGATTGGCCTGTAATTTTCCTTGGGGCATCTTTGTTTGGCATTGGCATTAGGATAATGTTGGCATCATAGAATGAATTAATCAATGTTCCTTCTACTTCTATTTTTTGGAAGAGTTTAAGCAAGATTGGTGTTAGTTCTTTCTAGAATGTTTGGTAGAATTCAGCTGTGAAGCAGTCTAGTCCTGGGCTCTTCTTAGTTGGGAGGTTTTTGATGACTAATTCAATCTCATTACTTGTGATTGGTCTGTTGAGTTTATCAATATCTTCTTTTGTCAATGTAGGCTGCTTGTGTGTTTCTAGGAATTTGTCTATTTCCTCTAAATTATCCTTCTTGTTGGCATTTACTTTTTCAAAATATCCTCTTATGATACTCTTTATTTCTGTGGGGTCAGTAATGATATCCCCTTCCTCATTTCTTATTTTATGTATTTACATCTTCTCTCTTTTTTTCTTTATTAGTCTAGCTAAGAGTTTGTCAATTTTATTGATCTTCTCCAAGAGCCAGCTTTTGGTTTTGTTTATTTCTAGTGCTTTATTATTTTCTATTTCATTTAGTTCTGCTCTAATCTTTGTTATTTCCTTATATCTACTTCCTTTGGGGTTAGTTTGTTGATCTTTTTCTAATTCCTCTAGTTGTGCAGTAAGGTCTTCAATCTTAGCTCTTTCCTCTTTTTTGATATATGCATTTATTACTATGAATTTCCCTCTCAGTACAGCTTTTGCTGCATCCCATAGGTTTTGATATGTTGTGCTGTCATTTTCATTTGTTTCAAGGTAGTTACTGATTTCTTTTGTAATTTCCTCCTTGACCCACTGTTTGTTGAAGAGTGTGTTGTTTAACTTCCATATCTTTTTGCCTAATGTGGTTCTCTGGCCCTTACTGATTTCCAACTTCATTCTATTGTGGTTCGAGAAATTACTTTGTATAATTTCAAACTTTCTGAATTCATTGAGTTTTGTTCTTTGGCCTAGCATGAGGTCTATCTTGGATAATGATCCATGGCACTTGAGAAGAAAGTGTATCCTGCTGTATTTGGATGTAGTGTTCTGTATATGTCTATTAGGTCCAGATCCTCTTATGTATTATTCAAAGTCTTTGTTTCTTTGTTGATTCCCTGTCAAGATGTTCTGTCTAATGGTGATAATGGAGTATTAAATTCCCCCACTATAATTGTAGAGGCATCTATTTCTCCACTTAGTTTTTCCAGTGTTTGTCTCGTGTATTTTGAGGTGCCCTGGTTAGGTGTATATATGTTTATGATTGTTCTTTCTTTTTGAAAGATTACCCCTTTTACTAATATATAGTGTCTGTCTTTGTCTCTTAAAATAGTTTTGCATTTAAAGTCTATTTTGTCCAATTATAGTATAGCTACTCCCACCCTTTTTTGGTTGTTGTTTGCTTGTCAAATTGTTTTCCAGCCATTCACTTTCATTCTCCTGAATCCCTGGGTCTAAGGTTGGTTTCTTGTAGACAGCATATAGATGGGTCATATTTCCTTATCCATTCTGCCAATCTGTGTCTCTTGACTGGTGAGTTTAGTCCATTAACATTCAGTGTTATTACTGTCAAGGAATTACTTGCATTAGCCATCTTTTCTTTGGGTTTATATATTCCATATGTTGTTTTTATTTCTCTTTTTGTTTTTTATTTTTTCTTACACTCTCCTCCAACTCTATCTCTCCTGTTTTTTCCTTTCAACCTGCAGCACTCCCTTTTGTATTTCTTGAAAGACAGGTTTCTTATTGGCATACTCTTTTAATTTCTGTTTATCTGTGAATATTTGAATTCTCCATCATTTTTGAATGCCGGCTTTGCTGGATACAGAATTCCTTGCTGGAAGTTTTTTTTCCTTTTAGCACCTTGACTATGTCATACCAGTGCCATCTTGTCTCCATGGTTTCAGATGAGAGATCAGCATTTAGTCTTATTGAGCTTCCTTGTATGTGATAGTTCTCTTTTCTCTTGCTGGTTTCAGCATTCTCTCTTTGTCTTGAGCATTGGATAATTTGACAAGTATATATCTTGGAGGAGGCCTGTTGGGATTTATACTGTTTGGGGTGCACTGCACTTCCTGAACATGTACATCCATCTCCTTCAATAAGGTTGGAAAGTTTTCAGCTATTATTTCCTTCAACACTCCTTCTGTCCCCTTTTCCTTCTCTTCTCCCTCTGGGATACCTATAATGCATATATTTGTATGTTTTGTGTTGTTGTTCTGATCACTAAGTCCCTGCTGGATTTTTTCTATCTTTTTATCTATCTGTTCTATGTTTGATTTCGGATATACTGTCTTCCACATCACTAATTCTTTCCTCTGCCTGTTCAAATCTGATGTTATGTGTTTCCAGTGTATTCTTTATTTCTTGGATTGTGACATTTATCACCATCATATTTTTTACCTATTTATATATGTTTATAATTTCTTCAGTATGTTCTCCCAGTGTCTTCTTAATATCCTTAATGTCTTTCTCCACTTCATTAAATTGGTTCATGATATTTGTTTGGATGACTCTGATTAGTTGTTCCATGGTTTGCATCTCCTTCTGGTTTTTAGTTTGTTCATTGGACTGCTCCATGTCTTCCTGTTTCTTAGTATGGTTTATAATTTTTGTTAGTATTTAGGCATCTTTTTATCTTGATGGGTTTATTCATTTGATTAGTTTCTCTACTCTAGGGTTTTATTTAGTTGCTGTTTTTGTGTGTGTGGTAAGTTTCCTCTTTGACACTTTGTTCCTCTTTTACTATTTCCTTGCTGTTTTCTATGTTCCCTCAAAAGAAAAAGATTAGGTCCAGGGAAAGGCGAAGAGGTAAGAAGAGAAAAAGGATAATAATAATAATAATAATAATAGTAAAATGTAGAAGAGGAACCATATAAGACCTAAGGAAATGAATAATTAACTCATGTAAGAAGTGCAGAGGAATAAGAATAAAGATGTAGGGTACAAACAATGAAAATAAAAACTGAATAAAGAAAAATATCTAGAATGAATTAAAAGACCAGAATGATAAGAAGTGAGGGAAAGAGGAAAGAAAAGACAATAAGCAAAAACATTTGAAAAAGAAAGAAAACAGAGACTAGAGGAGATAGAAATAAAAACAAGGAAAATTGAAGAATAAACAAAGAGTGGTAGAATGTAAGAACAAAAACAGAATGCAGAAGATAGGAAGATGAAGGAAGGAAAAGAAATAGAATAGGTAGACAAAATTGGTATACAAAAACAGGGGAAACAAAGGAAGGGGGAAACACAGCAAACAAGAAACAAGACAGCAGCACTTAATTTTAAAAAATGGGGTTGGGTGAAGAAAGAGGGGAAAAAAAGAAAAAAAAAAAAACACTCAAGCAAGCAATTGAACAAAATCTTAGCAAAAACAACCTTCCCTCTTAGGTCCCTGAGGAGCTTCTCAGGCTGCTGGTGTTCATCAATCAGTTATCCTGCAGGCTGCCCTCTGCAGGTTTTGAATTGGGTTTTAGGAAGTAAGCTAAGTTAAATTTTTTAAAAAGGAAACTTTTTAAAGCAAAGTAGGATACCCAAGAGAAGCTAATACAAAAATAATGTCTATGTATTCTTTGTCCTAAAGGATTAGCTGGGTGTTTGATAACCCGGTGGATCAGTACTCTAAGGAGAGCTGGGAAACAAAACCAGGGACCTCGTATATTCAAAGTGGAGACTCCTCCACTGAGCTAAACTTTGTTGTTGGGTCAGTTAGCTAGAGAGCTATGCAGTCACTTACCTTAGGGTAATTTTATCTTTGTAGTTGATTAGGAGCCTGTCTGTCCCTGCCTCCATTATATTCTTACTTCTTTCTCTCCCAGTGCAGCAGGACACCATAGCCTGTGTGATTGGATCCTCCCTCACCTCTCCTGGTCAGGTTAAGTTCCCTTCTGACATTCAAATGGGACCCTGGTATCTGAACTCACCACAGAGAGTTGTTCCAGACCTTCCGCTCCTCCCAGGGGACCCTAAATAGGCCCTTGGAAGGTTATTAAGCACTTCCTATTGCCTGCCCTCCTTAGGGGAATTGGAATTTGGATAATTTTCAGCACAGGACTAGTCAATTGCTTGACTCCACCCTCTACCAGGCCAATTTCCTCTCTCTCAGGTTGGCTAGGTAAATCAGGCTGCTAAGCAGATTCTCCTCTCCTTTCTTCCCGGGGCCACCCCTTGTCAGCTGGTATGCGCCCTAAAGTTCAAAGGGGGTCTGAGTAACCAAACCCACAGAAAAGAAATCCCTTTCCACCCTTTGCCAGAACCACCTTACTCCTCCTGCTCTGTGGCTGGTGGGAGTTCGGGCTCGTGGCTTTTTGCCTTGAGGGTGGGGCTTAGCCACCCACCATTTCCAGCCACCAGTACAAAAAACTCACGGTTTTCCCTTGGGCTTTTTATCTCTTTGTCAAGTTCCCTCCAGGTTGTTGCCCTGAAGCCTCCTGCTCTATGGGTTCCCAAAACAGCTCACTTAGGCAGGATCTTGCCCTTTCTCAGCTGTTTTTTTGTGAAAGAGATGATGAGTGCCCACTTAAACCAATACCATCTTGCTGGATCCTCTATAGTCATTTGCCTTTTACACTGTGTAAAACTTTTGCATTGAAGGTTCAAAAGAAATGATAGGTGAAAGTCCTATCACTTTAATGAGAATCAAGATTGTAGAAATAAATTATACTAATAATCACTTAATTTTCCTCCGTCATGCACATATAGTCAAAAAACCATGCACACATGGAGTTTTATTCACAATGTCCTTGATGAACCACTATAAATTATTAATTTGATAAAAATGTTACTCAAGTGTACATTTTTTGTTATATTTATTTGATGAAACAAGTATACATAATGCATTCTGCTGCCTACACAAGTATGATGGTTGGCTAGAGGAAAAGCAGTTTATAAGCTGAATAAGTCCCTTCTTTCATAAAGCACCACTTTTCCTTGGAAGAAAGAATGACAGGAAAACTAGTTACTCAGACTTGAATACTTGGTATTTTATCTAAAATTAGCAAAGTGAGCCTGTCACTTCAGTTGAAAACAAGGATGCTGTTTGTTGCCAATGGTAAAATCTGAGCATTCAAACAAAAAAATTAGAATTTTAGAAAAATTGCTAAAGAGCTAACAATTGTTAGATATTCCACATGCTTCCTTATTCTCTTTATTATCAAGGTTACACCAATCTATACTTCTATATAGGGTCCTGGGGGAAGAGAGCTTGTCTTTTAGCTTATAGTTCACTATAACCTGAAGAGACCTTAAGGTGAAAAGATGAGTTTATGCCACATACAGTGGTATCATTCCAAAGATTAGACTTTTGGCAGAGGCTACCAGTTGTCTCTCAATATCTGTTCTCACCTTCACAGTAATAGATTCTATGGATTTAAGATGGGCAAAGGGCTGCCAAAAATGTGTTATTTGCTAGCATTTTCTGCAGCTACACATGACCAATAAATAAATATAAACAAAATAGCAGCACTACTTCTGTGAAGACTGGAATGTGGATGTGATATCTGGAACTGGGAGAAATATCTTGCACAAGATGGAAAGTCACATGGTAAAGTTTCTAGAGCAACAAAAAAGGATTTTCAGTCCCTAAAGATAATAGAGCCACTATATAAGTCATGGATTGTTCATATTTTTGTGAGAGGGAAACAAATTTCTATCTTGAATAAATAACTGTAATTTGAGATTTTCTGTTACTCACAATTGAACCTAATTATAACTGAGATGTGACTCAGCAGTCCTATTAGAGAAATAAGGCTCTATTATCTAATTATTTGTTCTCTTTTCCTAGTATAATGATAATATATTTCATTAACATTACCAATATAGTTGTTCAAGGCATAGATTACTAATGGAGGTAAGAGTGGCAACTCAAATTTTCCTGGAATAGTTGGCAATCCTATTTCTAAAACACATGTTTATACAAAGCAACAGATATTTTTTAATGAACTGGGAGGTTTCAGAACTAATACATGCATACACACACAATACATCATTTTGCTTGATTCACAAAGCAAAACGCTTTTTACTTGTAAGTCAAAAATTACTGATTTCTCCAGAAATAACTGAGCAAAGATTCCTAGCACAGGAAATGAGCTAGGCATTGTCTCTCCACATCAGAACTATAAAATGTTCAAATTAGAAGGTATCTTAAAAAAATATCTAATTCAACTCATTCTTCTGATGCAGATGCATGAGATGAAAATGCTTAAAGCCACAAGGAGAAAGAGACATGATCACAATAATATTTATAAAGCAGGGACACATAAAAGCACCTATCATTAAGTTGCTAGCTCTTTCCATGTAACCCATATGACCTACTTCACCAGCTTGAGGTACTAAATGAATGACATTTAGTCTCTTTATTTTACTTAATTACTGGAGACCCTACCTGTCTTTATTAGCAGGAAGGTCATGGTGAAGAGACAATGTAAGAATCTAATCCTAAAGTGCACTGCTTGCCTTTTGTCTCTTTGACACATAGATCTTACTCCGCCATATAACTTTAAAATAATGCCTTAGGATTTCAGTGATATTACTTAATCTAAAAACACTGTAAAGTCTAGTGGCAAATCACACCTGAAAAGGAATTCATATTACACCAAGTAAAATATAGGAAAGAAATCCATTTATTTGTATTTAATGTAGACTTAGTTCCTTGATTCGTCTTTAAACAATCAGAAACAAATATTTTAAGTTTAGCTTTAAGACCAGCTTTACAAAATCTTTGGAGCCATCTAAGATCTATCTTATCTAACTTCCTTAAATGATGTCTTTCTAAGAGATTACAAAAAACCCTACTTATGTACACAATTCTTTCAGAGGATGACAGTTATACTTTAATTCAATTCATTGTATCTCTGACCACTACATTGATCTTTTCTCTATTTCTGTGCAAGCTAACTTATTTTGATATTTTATGTCATGAATCGCTATAAGAATTTAATTAAATTGATATATTAACTTTGCTGCAATTGCCATTGTAGTATTGTAAATGTCAGGCCATTCCGCTCTCATTCCAGATCAAGACTGAAAATAAGAAGCTCCAACTCAGGTTCTTTTCTTTATCAAGTAATGTGCACAAAAATAAATAACCCAGAGATATCAATTTTTACCCAGAACCTGAAATTAGGATTTTGCCTATTTGCTAGAAATGACAAATGCTTTTGTAGAATATTTGATTAATAACCTGTAATTATTTCTTTCAAATTTTTCTAATGTTCCATGTTTAATGCTCTTCTGTGTTCATAACCTCATTGTTGATAAATTGCTTTCCAATGTTAATGCCACTCAGTTTTTTTAGACTCTAATTTATTTAGGTTTTTTTAGAAGAGTTGCCTTCATTTCAGTTTTCACTGAGATTATTTTTAAAATCCATCCCGATAATTTACTTAAAAAGGTTCCATACTATATGTAATCAATATAAAATTCTAATAAAATGAAATGCCCACTTTAGCCAAGTCATCCTCTGTACAAGGAGCTATGATTGTGCGTCTTGAAGTATTTATCAATGTGGCAGCACAAATGTATACTATAGTCCAAATGGGCCAGGCTGTTTAAAATAATTAAACTTGCATTTAATAAGGGACAGTACATTCACACAAAACTGATGCTTTGGCTGAAACATTTATATTTTATCTTGCTAAATAAATAGAAGTTTAAATGTCTTGAATATTTAATATATCGATTTATTCAAAATGCATGCTATTGTGTACCTTTGCAACCAGATACAAAAGTAAAATCAAATTAGGCCATAAGTCATATTAGTTTGAATCTCTACTAAAGGTCAAATTAACTTATCATTATATCCAAAACTAACTTTATTCTTTCCAAAAATAGATGCCATACAAGGAAACAATTTGGACATTGTTAAGCATTAATTTATATGAAGTTTATTAATATTTTATATAAATATTTATATATAATAGTTATAAATAAGACATTTACATAAATATGAATAAAATTATTTATATGACTATAAATATGTATTTATACAAATATTTTGGGGTAAGTTAAATGCGATTAATGAATACATATTAAAAGTACATGTACAAGTTTGGAGTTCCATGGGAAAGTCTATTTCTTAATGTAGGAAAGAAATTTAATTATTTTGTAACTTTTGTTTTTGCAATTTTTAATAAATTTTATTTTAGAATAATTGTAGACTTACAAAAATTATGACAATAATAAAGAATTCCTATACCCCACATTCAGGGTCCACTATTGTTAATATCTTACACTAGTTACAATTAATGAACTAATATTGATATATTATTAATTCTAATCCATCTTTTATTCAGATTTACTTAATTTTTACCTAATATCCTTTTTCTCTCCTGGATCCCATCTAAGGATACCATAGTACATCTGGTCATCGTATGATCACAGGCTCCTCTTGTCTGTGACATTTTCTCAGACTTTTCTTGTTTTTGATGACCTTGACAGTTTAGGAGAGTACGGGGTCAGATATTTTATAAAAGATCCCTCAATTGGATTTCGTCTGATTTTTTCCCCCATGACTAGACTAGGGTTCTGTGTTTTGGGAAAAAGACCACAGAGGTAGAGTACCATTTTCATCACATCATATTATAACATGTTTCATAACATGAATTGATCACTGTTAGTTTTTGCCTTCATCTCCTGAAATACCTGAGATAATGTTTCTCAGGTTTCTCCACTGTAAAGTTACTGCACTTCCCCTTTTTCATTCTACACTTTTCGGAAGGAAGTCACTAGGCACAACCCATACTTAAAGAATGGGAAGTTATGCTCTACCTACTTCAGAGTGGAGAATCTACCCAATTTATTTTTATTTTTTAGGTACAGAAGATTTGTCTATTTCCCCTATTTCCTTCCTTCCTTCCTTCCTTCCTTCCTTCCTTCCTTCCTTCCTTCCTTCCCTCCCTCCCTCCATCCCTCCCTCTCTCCCCCCCTCTCTTTTTCTCTCTTTCTCTCTCTCTTTCTTTCTTTCTTGTATTTATATCAATATGGAGGAAAGTCTAATTTGAAATCAATAGCATTTTGTACCAATGATAATTTTTGAAAATGGAAAGATCATTCAAAATCCATGTGCTTAGGAAAGAAACACAATTTTTCATTTCTACGTATGGCTTGCCAGGTGGCCTCTGATACTATTAACAAACTTTTTTTTCCCTGTAAAACAATAATCTTTATCTTCAATCCATATGCACCTTTACCAGTAAAGAAGAAGAAAAAAAAATCTATCCTTAGTTCCTCTTGGAACCCTTTAGGAGAAGTCAAATTAGGAAACTCTATTTTATCTAACAGTCACTTTTCATTTGCTCTTTTTCTTCTTTCATTAAGCTCCATTATTTAAAAACTAACCTACATATTCAATTTTTTTCCCTCTTTCAGTTAAACTATATATTTCCTTTATTTACTCCTTAATTATGAAGCACATACCATGTGTTCTGTACCAAAGATAATGAGAGAGTTAGCTATGTTTGGTTCTCACATAAAATTTATTACAGATGACTTTAGTTCATTTGTAGTTCAATTGAGGATAACAGGATTAAAATATAATAGTCCAATCTGCTGCATATTTTTAACCATGTGGTCACTGGGAAGTCTTTCACTTCCCTCATTTCTGTTTACAATTATGTCATAAACACTGGTTCAAATACTACACATTTTCTAGGAGGCAATAAGAAATGTAAACCTTGGAAGGTCATGGAGACCACAACTGGCCAATCATAGGACCAGAAATCAAAATAATTTACTTGGTGAAACACAGAAGTTCCAATATGTCTCAATCACAATGAAGTGGTATCAACCCAAATTTCCGGATAATTTGCATTTATAAAAGTCTACCGCATATACAAAAAGGAAAGGAAAATTCAACCTTGTATCTTGCATGAATTTGCTCAAGTTCATTAATGAAGGGAAAGTATAAACATGACTACATGTGTTTCCCATGAGATAAGAGTCTCCATTTTTTTAAAATGGAAAATTCAATTCAAACTTTCCATATATTAAAAAACAATTTCTTAAAAAAACTGAATTAAGAGACCTTCAGAATCCTGTACAGTAAATTTGTACTATATTAAAATTTTATGGTCATTATTATATAACTGTATTTACAAGACCATGCTGTGACACATGGCTGTTAATTTATACATGTACATCTAACAGTACTCATCTATAAGTTTTATAAAGATGACAAACGCAGTGACTTTTACTTGCACCTTGGCAGTCTTCGTAAAGTAGCCACCAACCCCTGGGTGAACCAATTTATAGCAAATTTGGACCAAATTGAGAGATCAGAGAAAAATCCAGCTGAAATAAAATGCGAGAAAGATTCCACATGAGCAAAATATTTGTGAATCAAATTTCACTACTTCTTGATGCCCAAATATTTTGCTTCCTTAACTACTGTAGATGTAGAAATGTTTACTTCCATTTCTATTAAACCTATCCAAAACAATCACATTTTATTATCTTTGAAATCTCTGTGTAATTCAATGATGTGTCTCTTTTACGTTTAGTACTATGGCCCTATACATCAGTTTATTCTGAAAGACATCTTCCTTGGTACTCCTAGGGAAAAGAAAAATGCCAAAACAATTAATGAAAACATTTGACATTTGAAGAGTTAAACTGGATTGCATAGAATATCAAGTGAAGAAAAACTTTTATCAAAATATCCATGTAACCATTGAAAAGCTGATGGGTATAAACAAAACTGTATTTTCTAATTTTTATTACCAAGTTCTAGTAACTAATTAATTATATCCTCCCTATTTACAATAGTGTGCTTTTAAAGATTGTATACAATGAATCAAGTGATATAAACAGCTGTTTACATATCCTCAATCTATCCTATGTTTAGATAAAGATTTCCAAAATACACATATTGTTTCAAGGGCCTGCACATAGACCACTTTATAAATGAAGAGGTATTCTTGAATGAGGATAGAATTAATTAAAAAATTAATTTCTATTTATATTACTATCTAATCTACCTATCTAAATTCTGATAGCTGTTTCTTGTTACAATCTTTTGTGTATCCATAATTACAGGTGCAAAAAGATAACAATCTACTTAGAAAACAAAGAGCATAATTCTATGGGATGGAGTAGAGCCAACTAGTTGACATCTGAGAATTGTGCAAACATAGGAGTAGAAAACAACTAGGGTCTAATAAGCAACCCCTATTCAGATGGCAAAGGGGAGTGATAAAAAGACTCTTCCCAGATAATTACTAAAGTTGGGAGGGCACTTATTCCCAGGGTGCATCTCAGAAAGGACTCGTTTGTTTTGGCTTGTCTCTTCAAGTGGAAAGTTAAGTGTGAATTAAAAAATGGCATGCTGAGTTTTAGGGGCATCTTCTCTTTTTGCCAAAGGGCAGCATTGAGTAAATCATGTCATTGATTTTGAAGCTTCAGTGTACTATTTATAACCGTATATTAAATAGAAAGTAGTTAATGCTGTTTACCACAAGAAGTTTATGAATACTGTTAATAAATAGTTTTTGCATTACTGCTTCTTTAATGTGACAGAATGTTGTCAACTGCTCCTTTTTGGTTAACACTGAAATAAAATCCTTACTAAGGAATAAATACAGCAAATTTATTCTCTAAGGAAATCCTTGCACACGTGTAAAGTTTATTATGCACATGTCAAATTTCTTTCTAAATTAGCTAATATATGTAAGGTTCATATCATTTTAGAGAGTTGAAAGGTTTCATACTAATGAAAACTTTATGACAAGTGCTAGGTTCATATTACATTTTACAAAATAGAATGCAATAGGGTTATTAGAAATGGGATAGTTTGGCAAAAATAATAAGTCTAGATAATCAGGACAGGCAAGTTACACTACAAGCAACTCATGCCTACACTATATGTGGTAAACTCAATTTATTGATCAGATGACATTTAAATTTTTCACTAGTGACCTATATAATACAATAAGAGCATTGCTTTAGTGAGTTTCTGGAATCACTGAATGTAAAATCTTGACTAAACTTTTGGAATGAAGGATTCAAAATCTAAACGATATTTGTGAAAGGTTAAGAGTCAGATGGAATATTTTTCTATAAAGATATGTAAGGAAAATCAAGGTTGTCTCATAAGATAGGAGGTGAAGGAGAAGAAGTGGAGGGAAGGGAAAATATAACTACTCTGTGGCGTATTTATGATGTACCAACCAGTAAGTATTTTATACATGCTTTTTCTAATCCTTACAACAACCCTACAATTTAAGTATGATATCCCCTTTCCTCTTTTACAGAGGAATGAAGAGTGACTCAGAAAAGAAGTAACTCACCCAACATCACACAACCTAAATGGAGAGCTTTCAACCTCAGTTGCATATGACTAGGCATATGTGAGAGATTAGTTGATTACACACTGTGAAGAATTCAGCTTTTTCCTCAGTAAGCACTAGTCAGTGAATAAAGAAGGAAATATTCAATGTCAAAATGGTGAAACTGTCCTTCCAATATTTCAGGGTCCGTCAGAGATTGATTTACTTATAGCTCTTAGTTCTAATATCAACAATTCAGAAAGGAAGATACAGAGGGTAAAGAAAGAATATCACAAAGACAAAGGTAAATTAAAATTACATTTAAAATGTTGTCTCCACAAGAACCGAGCTTATGGTGTGCTTTCATAACAGTAGTAAACTCTAGTGCTTCAATTCTAAAACAATGCTAAACTCCACACATGAATCTTACAGGCTTTTGTCTTAGGGAAGCTATAGGATTTTATGAGGTATCAGTGAAGAAAAATGTTCCCCAATTCTTGGAACCTAGATATCCCTCGCAAGGAAGTGATGAGCTGCTCATTCTGCTCCACTGCAGCCCATGGGATGGTAGTGGAGAAATTCTCTGGATAGTGTTGGCATATACTCTGAGCCTCTAATGGAAGCAAATCATATATTTTCTAAAGTGACCATATCACTCTGGGTAATTCATAGATAGTGTTCCAGTGAAATCTAATAGCTCATACTTGCCAGAAACATTAAAATAATTGCTACCTCTTTAATTTTTCTTTATTTTTGGCCAAGTGCTACTCCATGTGGCAGCAAAATTTTTTTTTTAAAGAAAGTAACATAAACTATAGCAGGACACAGAAACTACAAAGGCAGTGTTCTCAGTCTTTAATAATTCTAAATGCAACTGTTGAAATAACACTGCCGCCTGGAGATCTGCTGTTTAATAGAACGTTTGTGAATAATTGAACTCCTGCTTATTGTTCAAAAGGTCATGAGGCTTGAGTGGGCTTTTTTCCTTTTGGTAAATTAATCAGTTTGAGTATTTATTTCCCTGTCAAAAGGAAAGTATTGTATGAACTGTCTTCGTTGATCTTCAGTGTTTCCTAATTTGATTGTGTTCTTTTCTGTATATAGCCTCAGCAGAAAATTTCCATCTCTCTTTCAAATTCCAGTATAAGGGCTTCTCATCTTTTCTCTTTGCTGTATAGATCAGCCTCATGGATCAAATAGACATGAATTAAGTCAATTTGAAAGAATGATAATGCTAATTGAATGGAAAGTTTCTATTTGATTTTTGTTTTAAGCCAGGTCAGAATTTTAAAATTAATATTGTTTGCAAGCATTTTATAAAGGGAATCTAAAATAAGAAGGGTAGGCTAATTTTGAAGAAATTTCTGGTATTAGATTACTTATTGCCATCTATATTAAAATTACAGTAGAATGGGAAAATCTTTATTAACTACCCCTGATTCTAGCAAAGTAGTATTTGCACAATATCTACATACTCTACTATGGTCAATAGATGTATCCTGTTCTGATAAAAACCTACATGCAGTTTTGCTCCCAAACTTGCTGGGCCTTCTGTGATAGTTTCTTTCTTCACTGTTGGCTGAAGAAGAAAACTCAAATCAAGAGTGAGAGGGTCATGGGAAAATAAAAGTGGCTGAGTTTGAGAATATATATTTACTTGCTGCTCTCATTTTCTTCTGACTCTTGCAATCCATACACTTACCAATCTAAATGCTGCCAATGCAATATACCAGAAATGGGTTAGGTTTTGCAATAGGAATTTACTAGGTTAAAAGCTTACAGTTCTGAGGCTGTGAAAGTGTCCAAATCAAGCCATCATCAAGAAATGCTGCCTCACTAAGTTACAGCTGTGGAAGGTCAGGCACATGACACAGCAGCAGCAACTAAATATGCTTTCTCTCCAAGCTCAGTTGTGGGCTATCAGGCACAGTCAGTGCCTGCTCATCTCTCCCCTCTCCTCCAGGCCTTGTCTCTTCAGCTTCTGGCTACAGTGGCTTCCTCTCAGCCTCTGTGTTCTCTTGATTCCGGCTTTTGATGCCTAGGGTCTTCTCTCTCAGCTTCTAGGTTCTCCTGTCTCTGCAGCTTTTTTTCTGTGTCTGTGGCTTTTATTCCTCTGTTCATAGAAGGCTCCAGTAAGAGGATTAAGACTCACTCTGGGCCACGCTCCACTGAAGTGATCTAATTAAAAGGAAAGTCCTTTAGCTGAATCTAATCAAAAGTTCCATCTTCAATGGGTTTACATGCACAGGAATGGATTAGTTCTAAGTACATGATTTTCTGGGATGCATCCAGCATCAAACTGCTATATTTAAATATTTTTTTCTTGCTTTAAGATGAAGTGGAGTAGTCTTTTCTACATTTTGTACATTTTCTCAATGAAGAACTCTATCTTCCCCTGGACCAGAAATTTTAACTTATTGATCACATTAGGAATGCTTGGAACTAAGTTAGATGTCACCTTGCTTCTACATTCAACTTTTACAACAATCATATTGTTTAACCTTCCTACAGATGAAGAAATGGAGATAGTTAAGTCACTTTCCCAGCATACCATTTCTCATAGATGACGGGGCCAAGATTTGAACCTGGGCTTAAGTGATGCCAAAGTTCAGGCTCTAATTTATTTCTGTGTAACATAAAGGCATGGATACTGGGCAGGAATAATAATTCTAATGGTCCTGCCAAGACATAAGATACTACTGATTCAATCCATCCAATGGATACTGACTTCCATGATGACATGAAATGTATGCCAACCTACTACTCCTGGTTCCCTTGCTTTTCTTTGTTGTATACTTCTGCTTCATTCTCCTGGTCTCTGAATTAGTCTCATCTCTGGTTGTTACTCTCCTTTGTTTATGGCCACCAATTTGACTATTTTTTATTCCAGCTTAGTTTCTCAGGTTCTGTTAATTGCAAACCTTTGACTGCCTGGATCCCACTACTTTGCTCAGGGAGTCTAGTCACAAACACTCTGAACTTCCAATGATTGCTTACACACTGCCTTGGTTTTCTAAATGCTAGCTTTGACTCATCAAAGCCTGATTATCAGTAGTCAAAGGAAAACTTCCATCTTGAATATAGACAAACTTCAGTCAGTAAAAATGCAAACAGTCTTCAATGTGTATCTTGACCTATCGTTCCCAATCTCTAACTATAAATGCATCAAAATCCAATGTAATAGGTATCTTAATCTGAAAAACAAATACATGTGGTAGAAACACATATGTCTAACAATTATTTTGTCCTTAGGCTCTCTCATTTCTATTGTAGACCTGTCTCTTCCCCGTGCTACTTCTAAAGTGGGAATCTATGTGGGGGAACATCCTTGAGGCTTTCTGAGTCTGACTTGTTTTACTTTCATGTATTCTCCTTAGATCCCTAACTTTGACTAAGCATTTTAATTCCCATTTTTGCCAAGTCTAACTTGACTTTCTATTCTTGTTATCTATTATTTAACAAAATACCTTAGCAATGAAGAGTCTTAAAAGCAACCATAAAACAATTTATCTTGTAGTTTTGTGTATTGGGAATTTGGGCAGAGTTTGAGGTGGGTGATTCCTCTGTTATGCAAGATATTTCCTGAGATTACTCATTGGCTTTCAGCTGGTCGATGGGCTTGTCTGAAGTGTCCTAGATGGCTTCATTCATATGTCTGTTGCCTGGGCAGTTTAAGCTGGTAGACTAGGCTCACCTGGGACTGGTGGCCAGAGTACCTGTCCATGACCTCTCTAGCAAGGTGAGGGGAGAGGTTAGGTCTCAGTGTACTTGAACTTCTTAAATGGAGACTCATGACTCCTAGAGAGAATGCTCCAAGGGACATTGAGCAGAAACTGTTTCTTAAGTCTCTTAAATTCACACAGTATCATTGATGTTTTCTGTTGGGCAGAGCAACAACCTGTCTTAATTTCTTTTTTGTAAAATGAATATGCCTATATTTTGTGACCATTACAAACATTAAGTGGGATAATGTACATAAAGTACTAAGCATAATTCCTTGCTTTCAAAACCATTTCAGTAAAAAAGAATCATAGTTATGATTAATAACTATTACTTTGATTGTGTGAATGTGAATTAGCCATTTAATATCTCTGAACCACCTTGTCCACATATTTTATTCTGCATAATTAAGAAACTAGATTGACTCATTATATTCATGGTTATGTTTTATTACAGTTAGAGGATACAGACCAATATCAGAAAAGGGAAAAGACACATGGGCAAAGTGTAGGAGAATCCAAGGGTAAGCCTCCAGGTGTCCCCTACCACTGGAGTTGCATAGTGACACACTTAATTCTTCCAAAAATTATGTGTGACAAGTATGCAAAGTGTTGCCCCCTAGGAAAGCTCACCCATGTCTTGGTGTCCAGGATTTCTATTGGCAGTCAGTCACAGAGGTATGCAGCACCTATGTATGGATACCTAGCCCCTCCCCAGAGAAAAGCAAGTGTTCACAATAAATCACATTATTAAGAAAAACGTTTTTGGCCAAGCTGATACAGCCCAAGGCCTCAGGCATACAAAAATACTATCAGAATATTCCAAAGGCTCAGATGTTATCTCTGAGGTGCATGAAGACAGACTTTCACTGGAATGTATAGGAATTGAGCAATCCAAGACAGCTAAATTGACCGTTTCCTGCCCACATATTAATGTTAATAGACAAAACTGGGTGTGGGATATACGGAAAGGCTCTATACTATTTCTCAAGTTTTCATGTAAATCTAAAACTGTTTTAAAAGTTTACTAGAAAATCAAAATCCAATTGGAACAATTGATTCTATAGATATAAATATTAAGGCTCAAAGTATTTTAACACTTGTCTTAAACTTGATTTGTCTGATTTCATTGAAAGGGATTATATCGTAAGAAATACTGTTGCATTTTCTTGGCCTAGGCCCTTTAAAAGTTCTATTGTCTTCATGTTGACAAGGAAAAAGATTGAGCTTTTATTAAAACCAGCTTTTATTATTTATAATAGCCAAAAACTGGAAAACAATCTAAATGTATATCAACTAATGAATGGATAAACAAATGGAATGTTATTCAGTCATAAAAAGGAATAAAGTACTAATATATGCTACAGCATGGATGAAACTTGGAAATATTATGCTAAGTGAAAGAAGTTAGGCAAAAAGGACAGCATAATGTGTGATTCCATTTATATGAAATGTTAGAATGGGCAGTTCCAGAGACAGCAGATTTCTGGTAGCCAGGGCATGAAGAGTGAGAAATGGGGTAACAAAATCTAGAATTAGATAGTAGTGATAGTTACACAACCTTGTACATCTACTAAAAACCACTAAATTGTGCACTTTCAAAAGACTGAATTACAGTATATGACATATCTCAATAAAAATAATTGTTTTTCACAAATAAGGTTAAACCTCACAAACATCTGCTCTGCTTTTTTACATGAAGTAAGCAGATTTAGATGAATTTTTCAAATAAATGTATTTCTTATGTATCTATTTCAGTGTTCCCCTTATATACTTGTTTTAACTTCCTTCATTTCTCATTCCATGCCATACATATGCATACAATTCTTACCTTTTTAGAGAAGAGTTCCTTCTCTATGATATTCTTGCATATGTTGCAACAGTGAAATTCTTATAACCATCATGGCCTATTAGGTCTTCTAATATGTGAATAAAATAGATTGAGCTTTCTTTAAATTAGTACAATCTGAAAAAAATTTCCTCATCCTCCCTCCCCTGCCCTGCTATAATATTTTGTTTTATTAGAGAAATGATGGTCAGTGTTAGTCAGCGTTATACCAATATTGCATACTGATGTGTGTGCACACACATTATTATACTAAGCTGTGTTAGTTATTGGTTAATTAAATTATTCTAAGTGGCTTAGCAGTAGGAGTCCTGATACCTTGCTGTGGCTTATAAACACCTTTCTACATCAGGAAAGTGAATTTAGATACACACACATACACACCTGTGGCACAGTGAATAGGAATCAAAGAATTGTGGTTTTTTTTCTTTTGGTAAATAAGAGTATTTGGTAAAGTAGTATAAAATTAAATCAAATAGAATTATTATAGTAAATAATTTTGCAAGTTAAATTAACCTTTCTTTGTACTTCTTGCTTTAGACTTCTATAAATTTAAAATAATTTTTAAGATATTCACACTACATGATTAACTATATAGAATCTTTTAATGCAACAGCATACAATTGAATCTAATCAATATCCCTTGTACTTGAATACAATTCAATTCATCTATTTTAATGAAAGATTATAAGACTTTTGTTTTAGTTTTTTTCCTCCTTAACAAAGTTGAGAACACAAGCAGTTTCTTAAAGATGGCCATGAATGATGCACTTAAGGCCTAATAATGAGTTTACACACAGTCTCCCTTTAACTGATCGACTTATACTGGATCCACTGAGTTGCACCACGAACTTCAAAAGGTGCATTATTACTGTAGATATGATGACCTAATTCTTCCAGAGATGGTTCAGGATCACTTGTAGCAAACTGGGCAGCATCCTCAATCTCTTTCCTCACTTCTGCATCAATTTCCTTTAATTCTTCAACACTGGCGAGCTTGTTATTTACCATTCTATCTTTGAGAAGTGCAATAGGATCACTCTTACTTCTGACTTCCTGAATCTCTTTCCGCGAACGATAACTGATTCCGGGATCACTCATACTGTGCCCATGGTAACGGTAAGTCTGCAGCTCTGTTAGTATGGGCCCCTTTCCTAATCTACAATAGGCAGCTGCAAACTTCACCGCCTCCCGGACACTTAGAACATCCATTCCATCTACCCTTAGCCCAGGAATAAAGCCTGCTCTCTTGTAGTACTCAGTGCTGGCTGCTGCTCTCTCAATAGATGTTCCCATTCCATAGCGATTATTCTCACAAATGAAAATACAAGGTAATTTCCATAAAGCTGCTATATTGTAAGCTTCAAACAGCTGACCCTGATTAGCAGCACCATCGCCATATAAAGTCAAACAGATCTCCTCTTTTCCCTGATACTTACAGGCCAGAGCAATGCCAGCTCCCAGGGGGCCCTGGGCTCCGACAATGCCATTGCCCCCGTAGAAGTTCTTGCCATACATATGCATCGACCCTCCTTTTCCTTTAGCACAACCTCCTTTTCTTCCTGTAAGCTCTGCAAGAATTGCTCGGACAGAAATTCCACGCGTATAGCATAAGCCATGAGCCCGATAGGATGTGATGACGTGATCTGTGGGATTTATACCTGCCTCCAGCCCCACACAACAAGCTTCCTGGCCATCACACAAGTGACAGAAACCACGAATAAATTTCTGTTTATACAGCTGATCTGCCTTCAATTCCATTCGGCGAACAGTCTGCATCATCCTGTAGTATTTGAGCCCATCCTCCCTGGTGAGCACTGTTGAGTCAGGAGGGCCTTCTTCTAACCGATAAAGATCACATTTCTTGATATCAAAAGTAACATCATTTGAATAGTTACAGGATGCCACCAGTACTCTGCTAGTCGGCTTCTGGGTGACCCTCGACAACAAATGAGAGACGGCAGCGGCAAGCATCTTCTTCCAGGAGCACGGAACTACGCCTGTGGCCGCAGCGGCGACGTCCAACGGCCCAAACGTCCTGCCGGGTTGTCTCGGCGTCAACTGCAGGACGCGAACGCACGCGGGGGGCGCTACAGTGCAAGCGTGGGTGACTGAGACCACGTCATGCACTGCGCGGCCCCCAGCATTGACGAATTGGTGTTCAAAGTACCTTCCAAACGTAAAATTAAGAATAAAGGTAGTTTCTTTTGCTGCAAGACTTGGCTGAATTGCACTCCCATCCTAATTGACGCCATCATCATTGCTAAACCATAATAATCTGAGTCTCTAACCCCACTAAACTCTGTGGCAGTGCGTCTCACACAGTCCCACCCCCACCCCACCCCAAGTGTATCTAATAGAAGAGAGAAACAAATTCAAGCTCTAAAAGACAAAAAGGGTTCTGGCAGTTTAGGCCAAAGGTATTCCTAACAATATTTCTTTAAAATCTTGTTTTCTGATCTTTAAAATATGGATGGATATTATATCCAACTCCATAATATACCTTTTTTATGTACAGGTAAAGTTTTAAATTATGTGGCATCGAAATAGTTAACATTTTTTCAAAAAGCAAACTTTTTTTTAGGAAAAGTTGGTGTTCCTGTGGCTTCAAGAACCTGTCTCATCCAGGGAGTACCCAAACCCCAGCCTTATAATAATAATCTAAATCCAGTAAAAAGCTTTGCCTGGTATGGGGGGAAAAAAAGTGGAAGCAGGGTCCAGCTGCAGATTGTGGTTAAACGTCTGTGATATGGCACCTTTCTTTACCCTTTTTCACAATCCTGAATCCTGTCTGGTTTTCTCCCTATTTGCTGACAAATTTATATATATGTATATAAATATACACTTTTTTTTTTATCTAACTATATTTAAAGATGTCTTCAACTGGTTTCCATGTCTTTAAGACTAAACTGACTTTATTTTTTGCTTTTATAATAACATAGGTTGGACCAATCTTAGTCCAGGAAACTGAAGCATGTTCTTAAAATGCATCTCTATTAGTAACCCTTAGAAAACACTACTTCTTATAAAGTGACATACCATAGAATATGTAGTTTGGACTGAAAAATAACAATAGAGTTTGCTTAAGCCACTGGTGATAGGACAAAAAGGGCCCTAGGTCTTGGGCTTACAGAGATTCCATATCATTTTCCTCTTTTGTGCTTTTATTAGGAAGGTAATTTTGTAGCCCCAATAAGCCAAGCCTAATCCAGAATCCTGTCCTATTTGGAGCATTAAGCAATTCACTTTAATGCATAATCTCCCTTATATCCACACTCTATCTATAAATGAGAAATTCTTATCCAAATTTTCCTATTACATGTTCAAAGCAGCTGCCTTCTTTAAATCTAGTGGCAAGTGTTATTTTGGACACTTTTGATATTCAGGCAGGGAGGAGAAAAATAGCTTGTTAAAAAGTTATAATACCTCTTAAAACTGGATCTTCCCCCTACTTTCCCAACCCAGCCATAATAATGGGCCTTATCTATTCGTTCAATTTAACATTCCGCTGTTGGAATTCATGGTCTTGCTGTGTTGTTTGCTCCCTCTTTGATAGTTAGCCAGTCTCTGCTGTTCTCTTTCATTCCTGCAGGTATTGGAGGTCTCTAGGGAGCATTATCTCCATGAGAATGAGAAAAATGACACTGCAGGATGGAATGGTAGTGTTAATGGGTCACTGAGTGACAGCTGAGCCTTCTCTCTGAGGTATCAGCTAGACTAAGGCTGCCAGGAACACGAGAGATATACAGTAAAGTGTGCCAATTTAATCTTGTCACATGTAGCCTGGGCTGCAAAGATAGAGCTTCTCTTAAAAGCCTAGTGTGACAAGGCTAAACCCTACTCGTGCCAGAGGAGAACATGCAAAGATGCTAATTAGAAGATACTTGTGCTACAGGTCCCAAAAGATGACCTTTTTTTTACAACAGGCTATGTTTATGACAATAAATAATAAAATGTAAAACTTCAAGGGATCTCTTGGATATCAGTTATCTTATGCATCTTAAATTCAACTTAAAGATAGACAGTTGAAATCATATTTGCATAATATGATGTCAAACTATTTCTATTAAACTGATTAATACTGATGATTTTTGGACTTCTATTGCTATTTTCCCAAACCCATTCAAATTTTCCAAGTAAAAGTAAAGTTTATTACACTAGATTTTAGTGTAAATGTTTAAAACTCCCCAAGATCATAACCTATTGAAACTGTCCTCTTACCAGACACCAGATAGACAGGATTCCAAGCTATGCATGGGAAAAGAGCCAATGATGATGTTCTTTTCTTCAAATGATTTATTTTATGCCATCTCATTGTTCAATATCCTGTTTATTACCAAACAGAGCTAAAGAGTTATCTATATGCTCACCATTGAAATGTTATTTGCAATTAAAACTCCCCATAAATTCTAACTTTTTAATTAATGTCAAATCTCATTTTTAATCTATTTGAAATTAAATGAAAACAGATGAGCACTTTTATAAGGCCAATGGCAGACTTTATACTTAATTAATAAAAAAAAACTAATAAAAGATGAGCCAGTGATTATAGTAGCAGTCATTCATGTCAGTGTGACAGAATTTCACATTTCATGCCTGAACATTGATTCTACAGGGACATTCGTAAATGTATCTTCAAAGCATCAGCTCCATTTTATCAGTAGCATAAAAATACTTTTGAATAAGAGAAAAGGAAATGTGAAAAAATGAGCAAGTAGCATGTTTGAAGAATATTTAAATTCCTCCTGTAATAATTGCACTTTCACCAACTGTTAAGTGGGGAAAGCTGTTAAGTTTCAGATAAATAATATCAGATCTCATTAAATGATTAGTGGTAATGCATGTGTTGTTGTTTTATTTTTCATAGCTCTAAGATATGGCAATTAAGAGAGATGAGTAAGAATGTGGTGCAAAAAAATAAGAGTTACATAAAACTCAGAGAAGAATTTTTTCCCATTTGGTCTCTTCCTTTATTACCCTTGGAGAAAGAGGAGAATGTCAGCACCATATATTCTGCAAAATAATTGCAATCAAGCAAGGTTCCTCTCTAATATTCTAGTAAGCAAAGTTATTCCAGAACAGTTCAGAGCTTAAGGCAAACAATGTGGTTTTTTTTCTTCTCATCCCACCAAAATTTGGAAATATTATTAAATGAAAATTCTGGATACTTTCCCATCAAGAGAAGAATTTATTGGAAACAAGTGGTAAAGTGAGAGTGTTCCTCATTCCACTTAGGTTATGAGGCATAAGGAAAGGAAAGATCTTGGTTAATTTTTAGTAGCAACCAATGGAGTGACCATTTTTCTCCTGTGGGATAAGTCTGAGTCACTGCCCATCGTACCCGTGCCCCTTCCCTTGAGTTACGGACCAGGGTCTAGCAGATAATGATGAAAGAGATCATAACACAAAGCTATAAAAGAAAACTTTCCAAAATATTTAACTAAGCTCCCTATTGATGCAGCTCTCATTGAATGCATTCGAGATACATATATAATTTCATGTAAAATCTGGTGTCAAGATTTACTGTGACTTCGTGTTTCCATCAGCAAAGCACTGGAATAGAGTTATGAACTTATTTCTGCTCAGTACTATGAGTTGCTTTTAAAATCATAAGCTCCATTCAAAATAAAAATCATCCATTTAAGAAATGATTCTGATAAATAGGAACAAATTTAAGAAGTCAGAGTTAAGTCAGAGTTAAGACTATTTGCATTTCCTCCAAAAATTAGTATTTCCACTTCTTGGGAAAGTGTTTCATTCAGCAGATTTTAATACATTCAGCAGATTTTAATACATGCATACTTAAAACCTCAGGCCAACTTGTATTCTTTATGTAAAGATACATTTATCCTGTTAACTTTGGCTTTAAGAGGATAAGGTATATATAAAATGTGATAGTTAAAAATGAACTCCTTATATTTAATAGTGAAATGAGGGCTTCTTTCCTCTGTGCAATCTGTTGTAACATGATTTCCTCTTACTTTACTAGTTTGTGATATTTTGTTCAGGAATGCCCTCCAACAACCCTTCTTTCTAACGACTATAGGTAGAATATTACCTGTTTCTAATATCAGCACATTTACATGTTTTAACTTTTGTTTATTTGAAGAACTAAGAGTCATTGAACTAGCTTTAAAGAGGGGAAGGAATATTGATAAAATTCCAGGGCACTGCTGCCCCCTAGAAGGAAGCTAGAGCAGTATATTTGACTAATACAGAGAAACCTTAGAAGGAAGAGACTGTGAGAGAAGGTAAAGCCTGCACCCCAATATGACAACTGTACTGTTGGCCACATCTTCAGTTTTTTTTTGCCCTGTTCTGTATCTTACCTTAGGCACAGTTTTCTATCTCATCCTTACCTTAGATGCTAATAGATTTCATGGCTCTCTCAGGAGATTCTGTAGATAAGTGCATAGACATGGAGGTAAATTTCTCTTGAGCAAAATAATATTTTTTAAAATAATGAAGATGAAGATGAATGCATTTAAGGTTTACAGCATGATTGTATATATTGCACAGATAATATGTTAGTCTTACATCTCTTTGCTGGAGATACAAATTTAACAAAGATTGTTTATTTGATCCCCACAGAGGAAGCTAAGGCAGTTAGTATCATCTCCAAATTCTAGATGAAGACATCGAGGTCCAGGGAATTTAGGTGATAGACAAAAGTTACAAAGTTAGTAAAAGCAAAATATTTATTTTTCACATGTTCAATATGTACATATGAAGTGTTTTCCTTCGATATGTTTCCTCTGCATACTAAGTAGTGGAAATACAGTGGTGATATACAATTAAATTTCCCTCTACTTTATCCATTTCATGTAGAGATTTTGTGCTGTGAGCTCTCCAAGATTTTCTGGCACTGACTAGAGAAAAGGACACATCATCATTGAATGACAGAGGAAGCGACACATGAACAGCTGTTATAGTGGCAATAAAACTAATGTATTGCATTCCAAGCAATGGTTACAATGACAGTTTGTCTTTATTAGGATCAATGATGAACAAATTAAAAATATAGTGCTGTCGAAGTGCAACATACAAAACAGAACATTCTAATTTCGTAAAGTTGTGTCATCTCCTTTAATTTGGTAGTACAGCAGAGCTGAAAAGGCACACTGGGAAATATGAAAATCAGGATCCCATAATTATACAATACACTATGAATATGAATGCAGTTTCTCCAAGCAACCTGAGACAATGCTGTAGTTTTATGGAGCTTTCCATGCGTGAGAACCTTTCTGTTCCCACAGACCCAGTATGCATCTAGATTCTAAGATATTTCCATAGTACCCAACGCTGTGAATCGAAAGGCCACCATGGAGAAACCATGAGATTTAAAATGAGTCATAATAAATATCACCTATGCTGGTAAATAAAAAGAATGTGCAATAAGAGTTTTCAAGCTCAAACATGTTTGGTGCTCACCAAAAGTCTCATATTCAGGCAGCAAGCTTGTTGGGGCATAATTGGTCATAGTGCTTGCATAATGTTAGGCCCTGAAACTGCATTGAAAATGTATGATGAATTTGTCTGAAAGCTTTTAACCTCTACCTTCATCTAACCCTTGTCCCATTTCATTTCATGATAAAAATAATAATAATAGCAATAACATCTATTTGCAACAATGCTTTGCAAATTTTCTAAGGACTTTTCCTTCCATTTTATGTGGAATACATCTTATCCTCATATATCCAAGGAAAAACAGACCCAGCAAGGTTAATAAGCCAAATCATCGGGCATGTGCTCAAGTCATAACTCTAACTTATGGAGAGCCAGAATCTCATCTTCTTATGCAGTGCTCCTTTCCTACATACACTAGTGCTCCCTAGCCCCAGCTGCCTGTCTCCTGGTGGATTTTTACACCTATCATAACTTCCTTCCCACTAATCCCAGCGGAACAGTCCTCTACTTATCTGGAAATCTAAACCCTTAGGCTTTTTTTACAGAAACTGCGATTCCTTCATAATGAGAGATTGTTCTCACTCGCATTCTCCCCACCTCTACATTCCCACCAGAGAATCATTAATTTTGTCATCTCCACTGGCTTGCTTTCATACTCAAATTTCCTCAACTCTGAAAGAAGATACCAGAGTCCTCTTTGTCTCTTTTATATCTCGTCCTATACTTTTCCTTTTATCTAGTCAAGCTCTACAAATGTGCAGCCTGCATCCAGTCTCCATTTACTTTCCTCTAATTGATTCCATATGCTTCTGCAATGTGTGTTGTCAACAATGAGCTGACAATTTTATCATCAAGAACATGGATAAATTTAACGACAACTTGAGTATCATAACTTGCTAGAACTCTTGACCACATAACTAACTTAATAAACGTTTATCCATGGATATTGCTTTAGTTTACTTTAAAAAAAAAAAAAGAAAGAAAAGTGTTCTTACTCTGCTTATATCCAGATGTCATTTCCTGATATGTCACCTTTGACCCAAAAAGTAAATGTGGGTCTAAAGTTTAATGCTATGTGCTCTATTCTTGCCAGTCTAAATGATTACCCACATGGACTCATGTGATTCACTGGTTTAATTCTCACCAGTAGAAAGATACCATCTATATTTTCATTATTAACTTCCCTTCATTCTTTCTAGACTACCAGAAAAAAATCTGTTTTAAAGCCCTGCAACTATGTAAGCCTGAAAATTTCTAAAGAGAA
This sequence comes from Cabassous unicinctus, assembly GCA_029593785.1. Classification (NCBI taxonomy): domain Eukaryota; kingdom Metazoa; phylum Chordata; class Mammalia; order Cingulata; family Chlamyphoridae; genus Cabassous; species Cabassous unicinctus. The sequence continues at coordinate 40,296 of JAQZBX010001169.1, read as the reverse complement.
AGTTGACCTATCTTCTCCCCATTTAAATGAAACTATCATCCCATCCCAATTTTTTTGTCATCATTGGTAACCTATTCCTGATTTATTAATTTAACATACTTTGAACGTAATGTCTTTTTAATAATTTTATACTGGTAAATACAGAAAATCACAAAGACAAAAATTTGAATCACCCAAAGAATACAAACACTAAATTTTATTTCTACTTTTTTATTTGGGATTTAATTAGGATCATATTGTGCAATTTATATCTCTTCAGTTTTTCTTTCTTAAGCACCCTTTTATAATTATTTTAAAAGTCTTCAAAAATAACTTCAAAACTAATTTTAATAGCTGCAAAAAGCCCTGCATTATATGCATGTCCCATAACTAAATTAAATGTTTGCCTAAGAGTGAACGCTTGTTATTACTGAGCTCATATTATGTGCCAGGCATTATGCTTTAGTGAAAGTACTGACAGTTTTAAATTGTTTACAATGTTATTTACATAAAATATTAATATGCTCATTGTATCAGTCCACTCCTTTAAGATTTCTTCCGGTACTTTTTTTGCATGAAATTATGTGTTTAGTATATAATAAAAAGTTATTTGTTTTATTTTTTATATTTTCCCTTCATATTTAGCTCTTTGGATATAAAAGAGGTAATATTCCAACTTCATTTGGTTCTACTCAATTCTCCCACTATCATATATTGAGTAGTTCATCCCTACTTTGTTGTTTAGCATGTTTACTTCACATTTATATCCATATTTCTCTCTCTTTTGCCCTGAAATTTTATCTCTAGACTCTTTAGTTTTATTATATGTCAGTTGATTCTTGTACTAGCACTTCACAGTTTTAATTATAATAGCATGCTATAATTACAGATTTAATTGACCAAGCCCTTTCTTATTACATTTATCTTTTAAAATCCTCTAAGAGTTCATAGCCTCTATGTTATTCCAAATAAAGATCAGAGAATTTTTATGAAATAAAAATAATTTGGAATTTGTACTAGACTTCCATTAAACATAAAAGAAATCAGAAATAACTCTGTCTTTACAATATTCAGTTTTGTCATCCAAGAATGTGAGTGATACATCTCTCAACTAATTCAAGATTATATAATCCATCATGGTGTGGTTTTCCTTATTAATAGCCTATGCATTGTTGGTAAAATTGTTTTTTGACTTGGGTGATGATGGTTTTTATAGATAATTATTTATTGACCTCCTACAATGTTCCAGGCACTTTACTAAGTGTATTGAAAGAATTATTTTAACTGCTTCAAAAATCCTTTGACATAGATAAAATTATTTTACTTATTTTTACTGATAAGAAAACTGAAGTTTTAATAATAAGTCATCCCAGGCATCAAAAGTCAGTAAGTCATAGAAACTGGTCTCAAATCCAGATCTCACTCCAAAGCTTCTAATGCAGGGGTTCTTAACCTTTTTTTTTTCCACGGACCCCTTTGCCGTGAAACCACAGACCCCTTACTAAATCCACACTATACTGTGTATTATTTAATAAATGTATCACACCGGCACCAACACATCCCCACAAGAATAATGTTTTTTTGAATTTCATTTCAAGCTCATGGAACCCTGGTTAAGAACCCCTGTTCTAATTTTTCACCAACTCTGGGATTGAAATAGATATTTTGTTTCAGAAATAACATTCCAGAATTAAATTCTTACTAAATTTTAAAACACACATGTTAAAATAATGTAGATAGGATATATCATTATGACAGTATAGTTTACTCATGTTTATTCCCTAATAACAAACTATCCTTGGATTTCTGGGATAAATACAAATTGTTTGCATTAGTTTACCTAATTCATGAACAAATTTTGTGCTTGATATTCAAAAACCCTTTCCTTTTGAGCTGTTATAGAAAGTTTTGTTTTGGCAGATTATGTTTTTTACTAGCACAACCCTCCCTAGATTCCTCACAACTTGTCCACAGTTCTTTTCAATAAATTGCATTCACAGGACGGATGTGGCTCAAATGATTGGTCATCCATCTCCCACATGGAGGGACCTGGGTTTGATCCCCGGGACCTTCCGGTAAAAAAGAAAAAAAAGAAAAATAAAAAATAAATTGCATTCATTTAAGATTATATCTATTTTTTATCTCTCAACTGCCATAATAATTGCTACTTTCATTGAATGCTTAATAGGTAGTGCTTAATGTGTTAAATTTATGATGACCTATCTAATTTAATTCTCATAAAAACACAGTGATATGGAATCTTATTATTCACACTTTCCACGTAGTTACAACGAGGCTTATTGAAATTGATTAATTTGTCCCATGTCACGGAGCCTGTAAATAATGTCACCATATTGTAAACCAATTTAATTAACGTCTACAGTCTTAACCGCTGTGCACTGGAGCTAGAGTACAAAAGAGATAGACAGGATCTCTGCCCTCAGGGGCTTTAAACTCTTATGAGGTCTTTGGGGAACCCAATCAAATTCCAGTATTTTTCCTGCCTGAGTTTTAAATAAATAGATATGTAAGAAAAAGGATCTGCAAATAGAGGAGAAAATATTCTCATTCTTTCTGTAAAGTTCCATTGGAATATAGCTTAAGGTGAAAGCAAAATGGCTCTCCTAATCCGGGATTATCCATACTCACATGCTTAGTCACAGTTGGATTATAGAATGGGGAGCTCAGAGAGGAATTCCTGCTGCCTGTCAAAATGTTCACTCACAAAAGAGAGGGGAGCTGAGCTTGTAGGTTAAGTTTATATTTCCCTAGTGTGCCATCTAGACAGGTCACCCCACCTCATCTGGATGGGGTAACTGAAAGGGTGAAGAAAGTTAGAAATGCCCTTCCCACCCAGTACTGATGAGTCCTTGATCCTTTCTTTCTTATCTGCCTGCCCAACCCCACCCTCACCACCTAATCCTTCTTAGGGAACTTTCTGTGGATTTATTGTCTACAGCTGGGGGAACTTGTGAATCCTGATTCTTCTGTCTCAGTGTTTATAGTTTTTGTATTTGTTCCTTCAATGGATGACTCCGTTCTCTCAGTATGACCAGGTAGTGCTGGTGGTGAATTCTGTGAATTGTGGGTTCGGGAGTGGAAGAAAAACATGAATCCTAGGAAATATTATCCTTCTAAATTTTATACCTGGAAAGCATAAGAAAGTCAACCAGATTTTTTTTTGAAAAATTATAAAACGAGTTCAGTTGCTTGCTATGAAATGAGCACTTAAAGCATAGTAGCTTTTATATTAAAAAATCAGATAAAAATATAAAGGAACAAAATATTCATTTACAATATTAACAAAGTAAATCAAATAGCTAGTAAAAATATTAGTTAGAAACATTTTTATATGAAGCAGCCTAAAACTCCAATATCATAACATAAAAATAAGAAAACATGAAAAATGGGAAAATGCATCTGGTTTATGGGTAAGAATACATTATTTTAACAAGGCCAGATCTTCTAAAATTAATTGAAGCTATCTAAAACAAACTAACAGGATTTTTTTGAGTAGAAAAGGAAGTTGAGAAAACAGTAGTAAAGTTTATCTAAGAAACAACCAAGAGAGAGTTTTCAGGGATGTTCCATAAAAGATTTTTAATGAGGGATGCATAATCTCTATTTCATATTATTTAAAAGTGGCAACTAATTAATTAGAGTTTGGTACTTTGTAGAGTGGCAGACCAATGATTCAAAATAGAGGAAGAAAGGGATAAAAAGGTAGATATACACATGTATAAGGATTTAGCATATGAAAATATATTTCTTAATCAGTAAGGAAATATGGATGCTGAAACAGTGTTGGGACAAACAGTTAGGCATTTATGACAGAGGAAGGAAATAAATTGGGCTTTTTTTTAAAATGTGCTTTTTAAAATTGCTGTTATACCAAAATCAAATTCAGAGTGATCCAAATATTAATTATGAATAAATAACAATATGAAAAGTCTAGAAAAAAGTGTAGAAAGTAGTGACAGAAGCTTGACATAAAAACTAGAAGCCCTAAAAAATTTGAACAAATAAAATGTTTTAAATTGTAGGGAAAAAATCTGGTGAACTAAAATAAAAATCTCAAAGGAAAAAAAATGCATACAATACATAAAATTTCAAGAAATAATTACATTACTATGCAAAGAATAAATAAGAAAAAAGAAAAATAAGCAAAACAGGCAGCAGAATTATACATAGGTAGTTCATATAAAAAGGAAATTTCAATAACATTTTTTAAAAGCAACTTCTTTAATATTCAAAGACATGACAAAGACAATCAGATAGGATTTTTACTTCTCAGCTTGCCAAAAAATAAAAACTGAAAAATATCTAAAGTATGGGAAGCAGGTCTCTCATAACTGTTGATAAAAGAAAAATTGCACAATTATTTTGCCACTTATCTTCACTTGTCCAATTAAATATTTTATTCTTACCTTATCTGTCATTTTTTTCAACCCCTAGAAGGAAAGGTCCAGTCCAAAATGACAAGTACTTAGTCTATTTTGTTCACTGTTGCAGTAATTTATAAATCTAAAACAGGTCCTGCAAAATAGTAGACAATCTATATAAAGACTTATTGAATAAGTGATTATGCACATTGTCTGAGACCCACTATCTTAGCCTATAAAGGAAGTACTAGGAAACAAAGAATTTGGCAAGCAAGCATTAAAAAAACAACTATGACTTGTTAAAAGCAAATGTATCTGTTGTAAAAATAAATGAAAATTGATGTAAATTTTTTCTCTATTGTGTCAAAATAAAAAATCCAAATATTTAACTGCTCAAAAGAAAAACACAAATTATATTGTTTACCCTATTAAAAAGCACTTTCCAGTAAAATAGTAAAAATAAATCAGATATAAACATAAAGAATGATTGGTGTGAAAGCACAAATCATTTACTTCTAAAAAAACAATGAACTTAAAAATAATATTTTGCTTTATATTCAATACCCTAGAAGCTCAAATCTTACCTAATCCTGAAAGTTTACTACATTTATTTGCTATAAGTTATTAAGGTAGCACAAGTTAACATGACGTTCATCATGAATGAAGAGGATTATACCTGACAAAAATGTAAGGGAAATTATTCATACATTTACTTTAGCAATTGAATATCATTCATTTGTACTTGAACCACAACACATACATACCTTAAACCTTAAATAATTTAAAAATAAAACCCAAAATATGCAAATATATGGTTTTATATCATCAACAATAAATTAAAACAATGGATTTTTAAAAATGAGAATAATGCTAAATCAGGAGTAATTTATAAATAAAAGAAAAGAATATCAACTATTGGATTCGATGTGCACTTCAGACAACATCAATTATGCTGAACTAAATCCTTCAGTAAGTTAAGTGCCTATTTTGGTACATGAATATGAAATTTTAGTAAGCATAAATATCTTAGTTATTAGTTTAGTAGTAAATATCCATTAGTCATGTGTAAAAATGGGTTTCTGAAACTTTGTCATTCTCTTCTAAGAACAAAATAAAAGATTTGCATATTTGGATCAATTCCCCAGTCTATCAAAAGAATTCCCTGTGCTTCTTTAGTAGGCAATTAGATCATAATTTAAGCATCCTGGGTGAGGGAAAGTTTCTTCAGGAAAGAAAAATAATGTCTTTGAAGGCTGTTTCCTAACTGTAGATCTACCTGGGTAGCAGGCTAGAAAATTAAGTGCTTGGCTGATAAGATCATTTATTTTTCTTTCAAATTAGCTTGAGAAGCAGTTCTCGGGGAAAAAAGGAAAGTAAGAAATGGAAAGAAAGGGAAAGGAAGGGTAGAGAAGGGAAGGGAAGGAGACATATATTAGGGGATACTACAGAATCTATAAATCTTCATACAGAGCAGAAGAGCCTATCAGCTGCCTTCCAGTACTTACTGGTTGTTAAAAGAATAAATGTTTGTTCATTGATAAGATAACATTTAAATGATAGCACAATTTTATAATTGTACTACTAGCTATAGTTCGTGGTTAAACTTAAGGTTCACTATTTGAATAGTGTAATTAAATGGATTTTTAAATTTTTCATTCTGTTACCATATACATGATCTAAAATTTCCCCCTTTAATCACATTCCAATATATATTTCTTTGCTCATATCACCAACATCCATTATTAAAACACTTCCATCATTCCAAATAAGAAACCAGTACATTTTAAATCCTAACTTCCCATCCCCTATCACACCCATCCCCTGGTAGCCTATATTCTAGATTCTGACTCCATTTAATTTGCTTATTCTAATTATTTCAAATCAGTGAGACTATACAATATTTGTCATTTTGTGCGTGGGTTATTTCACTTAACATGATGACTTCAATGTTCTTCCATGTTGTCACATGAATCAGGATTTCATTCCTTTTTTATGGCTGGATAATATTACATTGTAACTATATACCACATTTTATTTATCCACTCATTGGCTGATGGACACTTGGACTGCTTCCATCTTTTGGCAATTGTGAATAATGCTACTATGAACACTGTTGTGCAAATATCTGTTTGAGTCCCTGCTTTCAATTCTTTGTGATTTATACCAAGTAGTGGGATTGCCAAGCCGTATGGTAGTTCCACACTTAGCTTACGGACAAGCTATCTCCATATTACATTGTCACCAACAATGAATGAGTATTCCCATTTTTCCACACCCTTTCCAACACTTGCTATTATCCTTTTTTTTTTTTTTTTAATAGCAGCCTCTTTAATGGGTGTGAAATGGTATCTCATTGTAGTTTTGATTTGCATCTCCCTGATAACTAATGATGCTGAGCATCTTTTCATGTGCTTTCTGGATATTTGCATCTAATCTTTGGACAGATGCTTATTCAAGTCTATTGGACAGAAATCCATTTTTTTAATTGGTTGTTTGTCTTTTTGTTGTTAAGTTGAAGGATTTCTTGATATATTCTGGATATTACTCCTTTATCAGATGTGTTATTACCACCTATTTTCTCCCATTGCGAAGGTGGTTGTTTTACTTTCATGATAAAGTCTTTTGAGGCTTGAAAGCTTTTTATTTTGACAAGGTCCCATTTATCTTAGTCAGGGTTCTCTAGGGAAATAGGACTGACAGGAGATATCTGTAATAGTATGAGATTTTATATTAGCCTAACTATCACATCTGTTTTTGTTGTTGTTTCTCTTGCTTTTGGTGTAAAGCCTAAGAAACTATTGCCTAACACAAGATCCTTAAGATGCTTCCCTATATTTTCTTCTAGGAGTTTGACAGCTCTGGCTTTAATCAATTTCTTTAAATTTTTTTACTTTCAAACTTCTTCTTGCTGGTTGTTCAAAACTTCTGTGGAGGAATGCAGCCTTGAAGCTTCGTGCTCTACCATCTTGATCAGAGTGGGGGCCAGATAATTCTAATCATTTTCTGAATCACTTTTATTTAAAAGCCTGCCTCACTTTAAAAATTAATTGCACCTAAGAGTTACCTCATGAAAGCTTCCTTGTTGCTCAAATGTGGCCTCTCTCTAAGCCAAATTCAGCATATAAACACACTACCATCTCCCTTTGTGGTACATGACTTCCGGGGATGAGCCTTCCTGGCACCAAGGGATTATTAGCAAGCACCAACTAGTGATGAATCTGGAAAAAAAACCTTGACCAAAATGGGGAAATATTAAATACAAATGAGTTTTTATGGCTAAGAGATTCCAAAGTGAGTCAGGAGGTTATTACAGAGGTTACACTTATGCAGGTCTCAGCAGGATCTCATTGACTGCCACAGTAAACATTGCCTCAAACAGTGGGGTTCCTGGGGGCTCTAGAAACATCTAGACACTATAGGCAGGGGAGACAAGCTCAGGAATTTGGCACCCCGTCAGTGGACCTTACTTTGGAATATATGCTCCCCAATGTAACAGAGTGAGACTCATTTATAATTTTCCTGCACATTGTTCTTCTGCCCCTTTTATTTAGTACTATACTTGTTAAATATATGTCCCAGAGACTTAAATCTTTGGTCTGTTCATATGATGATTCAGCTCTGAATTTCAGCAGAGTTAAAACACCTACTTTTCTGTTCATTGGACTCACCCAGGACAACTAACAAAAGAATGATGATGGACAATGCCCATCCCAGGAAGGAGAGAGTGTCTACAACTGCAAGCAAGACATTTCCACCCATCTGCCCCATGGGATCTCAAGCCTGCTCTCAATCAGAAGCAGAGTGGGCATCACCATCCCCAAATCCCCAAGACTGAGGAATGAACAACCATAAGGGTGGAAAGCAACTATGGACTAACGTAGACTTATTATTATTCAAGCAATTGGAGAACTTGTATCATTGAGTGGCCACCAGAGGTTCTGAGGGGAGGGAGAAGGAAGAACTGGTGCAACATACAGGCATTTTGGGGACACTAGAATTGTTCTGCATAACATTGCAATGATGGATATGGGTCATTACACATTTTGTCAAAACCTATAAAATTGTGCATGGCAAAGTGTAAACTATAATGTAAACTATAGTCCTTGGTTAGTACAATGCTTCAATATGTACAATGCTTCAATATGTGTTCATCAATTGTAACAAATGTACACTAAGATAGATGATATTAAGGTGGGAAAGTGTGGGAGGGAGAGAGATTGGTGTATACGGGAATCTCCCATATTTTCAAAGTAACATTTATGTAATCCAAAGCATCTTTAAAAATTAAAATTAAAATTTAAAAAATTATTTTAATAATTAATACTCTTATGCAACTTAAGACTTCTCTTCTTTGGGATTCTGTGTTGAATATCTTTTCTTTTCCCTTCCAGTTTCATTTTACCTTTCTCCTTCCTGCTCTGTTCCCCTAGCCACTGTCATATATGGACTACATTGATTGGCTCCTGTGCCTTCTGACTTCTGTTTGTATTTGTCCAAAGGGCAGCACTAGCAGAACAACACAGGGAGGAAGAAGAGTGATATGGGGTTTTTACTTCACCAGCTACCTTGGCTGTCTTTCTTACTAAAGAACAGTTTCTGTCATGCAGTCCCCTCCACATAGCTCTGTCTGTCTTAGGTTCTGAAATCCAGTCCCTCCTTGCCCTTTCAGGCTAGGAGTAGTAGCCTAGCCCCTCTATTACTGGCCTCATTGTACTTCACTATGTCTTGTGGTTTCCTACACCCAGCCATACCTTTATAAATGGTGTCTTTATTACTCTCTTCTCCTTTTACCCAATTTAGTGCACATTTTTGTACTGTCAGGACTCTGATTGATACCCCCAGCTTGGAACTGTTTTGAGCCGGGAGCCCTATGGAAAAAGAAAGGGAGATGGTTGAATTATTTTTGGTTCCTCCTTCCAGCTCTCCAAAAGTTTATTCCTGGTTTGAATTCTCAAAACTCTTACATCGACATCAAATATTTGCTTCTGAAGGAGATTCACCTAAAAACAAATGGCAGAGATTTTTCTCTCCCTAACTTCTGAAATAATAAGTATAAAGGAAAGAATGTCAAATGAAGACAAAACAAATATTACCTTTATAAACGACAAACTCTAAGTTGAAGGATGTAAGAGTCAGATGCATTGACTACGTGAGCCCCTGAATTAGGCAAATTGTCTGCGTAGTTACTGGAGGGTTTGCCTAGGAAACAAAAGCTGAAGAGAACTACAACTTCTAGCAGGCAGCTTATTCTCAAGACAAAGAAGGGAGAAGAGAAAAGCTGAGCTAAGCAAGCCAAATTTATATCCCACTTCCTCTGTAGGGAGTGAGTAGAAAGGCAGACAGGGACTATGAATACTAGACTAACTGAATGCCCACCACATGGAAGGAAGCAGCAGAAGTGGGGAAGAAACATTCTATCTTAGGTTCTTCTGTTGTTACTTAGTTTGGCTGGGTTTGTTTTTCTTTTTTTATTTCTTTAACACTTAACCCATTGGGCTTTTACATCAAAGCTGTGATGATCAACAGATCAACAGTAGCCTTTCCCTTTGAAAAATAAAACTATTAGGGGAGTCCTTATCCCACCTTTTATTAGAACATTTCTTGCCACTTTTGATTTCCTGCATCTTTGTAAGATTTTGCCCTGAGAAGACTCTTAAATGATTTAGTATGTGTATCAGTTACTGTTAGGTCTGCCAGCATGTTTTGGAAAACCCACATTAATGGTTGCTTGTATAGATAAACCTTCATTCTGTCATGTAGAAGAAGTCATCAGGAAACCAGGCTCCTTCCAGGTCTCTGCTGTCACATCCGTAGGATATAGCCTTTCTTCTCATAGTGCAATATAACTGCTAGATTTCCAACCATCACATCCATTTTTCAGAGAGCAATATTGAGGGAGAGCAAGAAAGAACAAGAATGGGGTAAAGGATACATGCCAGAAATCTCCTAAAAAGGTTTCTTGGAAGTTGTACAACATATTTGTGCTTACATTTCATTGGCTATTACTTAGTGACAAGGCCACATGTAATGAATGGGAGGGAAGCTAGAAAACTAAGTCTTTCCAATAAGCACATTAAAAAATAGGGGATTTGGTTACTAAAGCAGAAGAAGGAGAGAATGGACAACTATCAGTTTGTCACAGGATCAATTAAATTAACACTAAGACTACTCTGTTACCAAGTCTAAAAATTCACCCATCCCTTCACAAATTTGCCATCCCAGATTATGTCCAATCACTTTTCTAATATAACACGTCACAGGTTTTGCAATGATATTGAAAGAAAACAATAAGAATTTCTAATAATAAAAGTTGAAACAAACATAAGGACAAAATGAAAAAATTTTTTGTCTGAAGAATATGGAAGCACCTCAAAAGAAATGGAGAAAATTATTTGGTTTTAGTCTCATGAGAATACTAGCCATTTTTACAAAATCCATAACAGAGAAATTAAATTCAACTGGGAGTAACCTTTCTCTGGAGGTTAACTTTGGCACTGGGCAATTGACCTATCTGGGGTAGGGAGCAAAAGCAGTCTTCTATGTCCACCATATTATCTTTCAGAAAGTTTTAAAATGGTAATAGACAGTCACCTGGTCTTACCAGTGTGCCCTGTTTCCAAATCATTGTATTCCAAAATCATTCAACTTCCATTTCCTCTTAACTCTGAATCCCTGGCTTGGTGTGGCATTTGGAGTAAGTTTTACCTAGTAATACAGCCACCACCATTTCTTGTGAATCATCAATTTAGTCCAATGCCCAGTTGTTATTGCTGCTCACTCTCCTTAAGGAATTGTCCGGGACTAAGAAAATCTGCCTCCCAGGGATCGTTTCCTACTTTGCAATTGACTTGAAGGTTTCTGTACTGAAGTTGCTGTTGATGCTTCTGAGAAAGGGGTTCTGGGCTTGGGGAAGAATAATCCCTCTTGGGCTCTTGCTTCTGCAGATGTTGCCATTCCTCCATTTTACTTCCATAAAGTTCTTGGGAATGTTCCATTAGAGCACAGGTAATACCTGTAGGGCCAGCTAAAATAACTGAATTACCTTGAACCACACTATTAGTCATCCATCAGGGGTGTTGATGCAAAGTACCAGAAATCTGTTGACTTTTATAAAGGGTATGTATTTGGGGTAAAGGCTTACAGTTACAAAGCCCTAAAGATCCCAACTGCTTTCTCATCAAAGTCAGTTGCCACTTGTTGAAGCAAGATGGTGGGCAATCTCTGACTGGTCTCTCGGGCCTTCTCTGCTGTTCAGCTGCTCTGTTCTCTTCAGCTGCACACTATCGGGCAAATGGCTCATCTCTCTTCCTGGAGCTTTAGCTGTTTGAGCCTTCTCCTTTCTGTCCATGGCGGTTCCTAAATGACCAAGTTCTCTCCTCTTTTGTGTGTCTTCTTGAGTGAGTGTCCATTTATATCAGCCCACCAAGGAGGCAGGGTCTCAATTTGAGTTATGCCCTACTGACATAGTCAAATCAAAGGCCTAATCTTAACAGGTAATTTAATCAAGACATGTCAGCTGAATCTAATGCATTCAAAAGGTATCACACTTGGGAAGTGGGTGTGGCTCAATCGATAGAGCTCCTGTTTACCATATGGGAGGCCCCGGGTTTGCTTCCCGGGGCCTCCTTGTGAGGGCAGGCCGGCCCGCGCGGCGCGGTGGGCTGATGCAGCAGGACCTCACAGCAAGGGGGAGATAAGCAGACACGGAAAAAACACACAGCGAATGGATACAGCAAAACACAAGCAACAAGGGGGGGATAAATAAATAAATAAATAAATCTTTAAAAAAAATGGAAAAAAAAAAGGTATCACACTCAGAGGAACAGATTAGTTTACAAACATAATCTCTCTTTTTGGTATTCATAAATAATCTCAAACTGCCACACACACCCAGTAATTATTTGAGTAGTTTCCATTCTTGAGTCAATAGATAAAACACAGGAATATAAGGTTTGTCCATCCAGACATCCTGAATTCAAAATGGAATTTTGGACAACCAATATAGTGCTGCTTACTTAGGTCTCTATTAATTTAATAGAGAGATTTAATTTAATTAATTTAATGTAGAGCCACTAGGGCTCTATAGCACATATGGAATGTAGTCACCTTTGAAGTTAAAATTAGAAAGTGTCATTCCTCCTCCTGATGTTTAAGATACCTGTGATGAGAAAGATATTTTTTCACACAGATGAACCTTTTCCTTACCTGCACATTCTTATGAAAAGCTCTACCTGCAACATCTTGAACGCTGCAGTCACCAATACTAATTGAAGGAGTTACAGCTGAAGTATACACTGTGGCTAATTCTCTTACACTAAGTTAAGGCCTATGCCATTGCTGAAGTCCATGAGGCAAGAGTTCTGTTTGTTGGCTACCTGGGCTTGCCTCTTGGCCAATGCCCAAACAGCCCTTTGCAAGATCCTGAGGCTAGTTTAGAGCATTTAGTCCAGGCTATGGCAGTTGAAATCTAAGTGAACAACCCAAATCAAAACATTATGCCCATCTGTGCTTATCCAAAGACCATGTCAAAAGATCCAGGTGGCACTTAAGAGTTTGTTCCCTAAATTTTTGCACCCTCTCACGTATCTCTCAGTGTTCCTGGCCTAACAATGATATGTTGGATTTTCTAAGGTTGTTTAGCAAACTGAGAGTGTGTAAAAAGGAGTATGAGATGGAGCACAGAATCTCTTTTATTCTTTGTAGAGGATGTAGTTAAGTGAGGAAATCTAATGGACTTGCTGATTGTACTCCCCAATTAGGCAAACACAGACAATACTGTGAAGTTTCCCACAAAGTAGAGCAGAGCTATGTGTAGGCTATTCCCAAGGGAGAAACTAAACTAAATATTATCCCTGGATTATATTTCTAAAATTTACAAATAAAATAAATCTTTCCTTCCCAAGAGGTAAAATGAGTTATGGAGCAGATAGAGTTCAAGAGTACAACACTTACTGAACTCTCTTTATATAGAGGAAAACATCAGAAATAAAGAAGATCATTGCCCCTTGCTCAATAATTTTACTTGGTCTAATATGAAATAACCAAAAATTATTTATTTAAAATTGAAATAAAGGTAAATTTCATACAACTTCGGGGGTAGATTGGATTATGTACCCCAATTTAAACATGTATTTTATTTTATTTTTAAAGAAGCTTTAGATTACATGAATGATACATTGAAAATATAAGGGGCTTCCCAAATACCCCATCCCTTCCCACTCCCATACTTTTCCCCATTAACTACATCTTTCATTAGTTTGGTACAGTTGTTACAATTGATGAACACATATTGAAGCATTGCTAGCCATGGTCAATAGTTTACATTATAGTTTACAGTTTGCACCACACATTTGTATGGATTTTGACAAAATGTACAGTGGTCTGTGTCTTTAGTCTTAATCCAAATCTCCATGGGTGTAAACTCATTGCATATAGGACCTTTTGAAGGTGTTATGTTTAGTTAAGTTGTGGCAACTGAAACTGGATGGACCTTAATCCAGATTTCTGGAGGCCTTATTAATAGAGAAAACCAGAAACTAGGGCCAAAGAAGACCACAGGGAGAAGCCAGAAGCCAGAAGGAAACCAGTGGAGCATAAGAAAGAAGAGGATATTGCCATGTGAAAGGAAAACCAAGGAACTCCAAGAATCACTAGCACCCCAGAATGCTACAGCCATCAGAGTAAAGGCAAAGTTTGCCAATACATTGATGTTGGACTTTTGGCCTCTGAAAACATTACCCAATAAATGCTTGCTATTTAAGCCAACTTATTTTGTGCTATTTGTGATAGCAGCTCAGGTAAATTAAGACAGACTTGATATATTTTCTGTCAGTTTTTTAATTAATTTTATTGTTTTAGAGAAGTTGTGAGTTTACAGAAAGATTATGCATAGCATACAGAATTCCCATATACCACCACACCTCCAGCACCTTGCATTAGTGGAATATTTGTTAAGATTAATGATAACACTTTTTTTATAACTATACTATTTTGACTATGGTGAGGGAGGACCACTGGTGCAGGGTGCCAGTGGTGGGGGGATGTGTGAGGAAGGATATGTCTGGAACTTGCCTCTATGGAATATGAATGTGTTCATGTGGTCATGGATGTTGTCTCAGTGCGTGGAGACCCACCCAATAACCAACAAAATATTAAATTCCTATCCTGAGGAGTCCTGCTATAGTCACTAAGAGAGTGCCAAGAATCTCTAGAGTATATAAGCAGTGCCCAGCAAAAGAGGACAAACCAATTCACTAGGCCCTGGATATGAAAGTTTGTATTTATGAACCTTATTCTTGTAAAATTGAAACTTAGCTTAGTAATATATTTTGCCTAAGAGTTACCTCCTGAAAACCTCCTTGTTACTCAAATGTGACCTCTCTCTAAGCCAAGCTCAACATATAAACTCACTGCTACCCCATCCCCTGGCATCGGATATGAGTCCCAGGGATTGACCTCCCTGGCACTAAGGGATTATTACCAAGTGCAAACTAGCATTTGGAAAAAGACCTTGACCAAAAAGGGGAAATTTTAAATACTAATGAGTTTTTATGGCTAAGAGATTTCAAAGTGAGTTGGAAAGTCATTCCAGAGGTTATGCTTTTGCACATCTCAGAAGGATCCCACTGACTGCTGCAATAAGCAATGCCTCAAGCAGGGGTGCTCCTGAGGGCTCTAGGGACATCTGGACACTTGAGGCAAGGCAGATAACCCAAAGAATTCGGTACCTCATCAGTGGGGCTTACCTTGGAATATATGATAACCTATCTCAGACTCATTTATAATTTTCCCACACGTGGTTATTCTGCCCCTTTTATTTTAACCTATAGTTAGCACTATATCCATTAAATATGTATCCCAGAGACTCAAATCTTCTGGCTGTTCATATGTCAGTTGAGCCCTGAGTCTCAGCAGAGTTGCAACCAACCCCTACTCTCCAGTTCTTCAGACTCACCCAGGACAACTAACAAAAAGATAATGATGAACAACACCCATCCCATAAAACAGAGAGTATCTACAACTGCAAGCAAGATAATTCCATCCATCTTCCCAATGGTAACTAAACCTCCTCTCAATCAGAAGCAGAGGGGCATCACCATGCCCAAATCCTCAAGATTAAAGAATGAATACACATAAGGGGGGAATGTAACTATGGACCAAAGTAGACTTATTATTCTAGTACTGGAAGAATTTGTAACATTGATATAAAGACAATGGTCACCAGAGGTTCTGAGGAGAGGAAGAGGGAAGAATAGGTGGAATATGGGGCATTTTGGGGACATTGAAATTGTTCTGTATGCCGTTGCAATGATGGATAGCGCATGTGGCAGTTTGATATTATTTATGAATTCCAAAAAAGATATTGATTATGTTTATAAACTCTTCTCTTCCTCTGGGCGTGATACACTTTGATTGTATTAGATTCAGCTGAGATGTCTGATTAAATTACGTTAAGATTAGAGCTTTGATTCAACTACGTCATTAAAGTGCAACTCAGTGTTGAATCCCAGCACCCTTGGGCTGATAAAACATACTCTCACATGGAAGTAGACACACAGAAAAGATTCACAGAGGATCATGCAGCCCCTGGAAAAAAGATGAGTCTGATAGTTTACAGCTGACCTTGTGAAGAATACAGAGTAGCTAAGCCCAGAAAGAAACGAACCCCAGGGAGAGAGATGAGACTTATGCCAGCCTACAGTTAATATTGGAAGAAGATGGGATTACCGAGCCTTACGAGGGAAGAAGGAAGTCTGAAGCCTCACAGATATCACCCACCATCTTGCTTCAAAATGTGGCAAATAACTTTGGGTGAGAGAGTACCTCTTATAGTACCTTGAATTGGACTGTTTAGGGCCTTGTGATTGTAGCTTCTACCCCAAATAAATACCCTTTATAAAAGCCAACAGATTTCTGGTATTTTGCATCAGCACCCCTTTGGCTGATTAATACACAGGCCATTATACATCTTGTCAAAACCTATAAAATTGTGTTGTGCAAAGTGTAAACATAATGTAAACTATAAAGTATGGTTAGTAGCCATGCTTCAATATTTATTCAACTGTAACAAATGTACCAAACTAATGAAAGAGGTTGTTAATGTGGGAAAGTGTGGGAGGGGGAGGAGGTGGGTATATGGGTATCACCTATATTTTTGATATTACATTTATGTAATCTAAAACTTTTTTATAAATAGAGGAAAAAATCAATATACCTTAATGGGAACACTGTTTGCAGTTTAAGAGGGACAATATTTCAATATGAAAAATTAACCTCACATTGTGGGACATTTAGCATCCCTAGGTCCTAAGCACTAAGTGCCAGTAGCACTTCCCCATATTCACTTTAACAGTAAAAAATACTTTCATAAGTTTTTATGTCTTTTCTAAGTAGTGTCACTCTCCCATTTGCTAAATCCAAAAGTCTTCTCAGTGGAGAAGATTTCACTCTTAATTCTGAAATGTTTGTATAAATTAGATTAGTGGAGAAAGAAAGAAACTGTGTTCCAAGCAGAGGGAATAACTTATTAAATGGCCCTGAGGCAGGGAAAAGCATGGCATCTTAATGAACTCAAATATCTTTGAGTTTGGAGGCTAGACATTGGGGAAGTATTGGTAGACAAGATTATTGGTGTATGCAGGGACCCACTTCTTATTAGGGGAGACCATGGAAGTAGTTAAATAATAAGGAAATGTCCTTTTCAGATTTTTGTTTTAAAGTGAGAAATTCCAGTGCAAGATTCTTATTTACAGTAAGATCATTTTGCATTAATATTCATTGCCAGCACCAATTGAGTCCCCTCATAATTCAAGTGATTTTTGTCTTTTATATGCATGTATGCATTTTTTTTTTTGTAAATAGAAGGAATGCATTTCATATAAAATGAAAACAAAGCAACTTTTAATTGCCCAGGCCTTCACTCTTCATTGATTTTCACACCATGTTATTGCATATAAGATGAAAATAAATCCAATTGTTCCATGAGCCTTGTTCTCACATGAACTTCATTCTCACATTGCTTAGTCTTTAAATCATCAGGAAAGAAAGCCTGATAGATCTGCTGATGAAGGTGTTCACTTAATTAACAGACAGTAAAGTAATAAAGACTAAGTTTAATCATGCATCTCCACATTCCCACCTTAAGGACAGGTTGCGTTTACAAAAGCATGTTGCTGCTGACAAAAAAGTAAAAAAAAAAAAAAAAAAAAAAGAAATCATAAAAGACATAATTACTCCAAAGGAAATGTAAAGAAATAGATTGGACATAGCACATTCTATCATTTAAATATATTATGGAGATGGAAAATCAATTTTAGTTTTAGGGCAAGAAATGTTGATTAACCAAATAGCAATGTACATCTTTATGCAATATGTATAGTGAGGTACTAGTTAATGGTGCTTGTAGAATAATGTAATTATGTTCAATGAAGGGAGTATGATTTTAGTATATGTGGTATACCATAGGAAGCTTGAGGTTAATTTTTTTTCCTCCATTTAACTCTTTTCATTCTAATCAAGGATAATATTTCTCTTGGAGTTTCAGAATTCATACTTTTACTCTTAAGGGAGTAGATGGAATAAAAACTTTCCAAATGTATATGAAGCTATTTTCAAAAAAAAACCACAACAAAGCCTTCAGTATTCATTTACATCAGTTCCTAAGAAACCAAACACATATTTTTGCAGTAAATTTGGGGTCTAATGTTGTTAAAATATTTTAATTTCTTATATATGTTTTCCCCACAGTAGTTAAGTAGCATGTAGATACTTTACAAAATATTTATTTCAGAGTCCTTATTCTCAGGTGGTTTTTATATTGCAAAAGAAATCCCTAATGGACTACCCCCATCATAATGGTGGAGTAAGACACTTCAGGCTCCATCCCTCCACAGAATTGTTGAAAACCCAGCAAGAACAACTGCAGAAACATCTTTTCTAAAACTCCAGAAAACAATTAAAGGACTGCAGTAACAGGGCTGAATCAAGAAAAAGGCTACTTAAAAATGGTAGGCTCTTATGGAAACCAGGTGACCTTTCCCTTGCCTCTCACTCAGTTGGCACAAAGCTTTGGCAGACTCCCAGTGCAGATCCCTGGTCGTGGTTCTGGAGAGAATAGAATAAACCTAGTGAACTAAATGGGAGAAAGCATATCTTGCCCAGTCTACCTGGTAGTGGCCTGAGGAACTCACCATCCTAGAATTTTCCCTGCATGTAGAAAGAAGTTCATAAAGCTCTGTGATTTCTGTGGAAAAGCAGTCAAGTCTGTGCTGCCTGGAGCAAGGTAGTAGGACATACAGTGTAGTGGCTGGGACCAAAGGGAAGAGGGAACATTTGTAACCATCTAAATGGGGGAATCCCTAGGGCCACACATGCACATTCCCAAAACAGCATGCATGTGCAGAAAGGATCAGGGAAGCCCTATGTTTGGCCTGGATTCTCTAAATTCATTGCATGGATAAGCCCTGAAGAGAACACTTGCAGAGTTCAATCTGCAAAAATTGGGAAAGGTGTTTCTTTTTTCCTTTTTTTTTTTGTTAGCTCCTGACATTCAAGGGAACTTCTGTCATAAACACAGTTGCATACAAGCTTAAGGAAGCAACAGCTCAGAGTCTAAATTTCAGTGATAACACATTACAATATCAAAATGTCCAGGTTTCAGTAAAAGGGTACAAACCATACAAAGAAACAGGAAATGATAGCCAGGAAAAGAAGGAGATTAAAGAATTTAAAAAGCATCAATGATAAGGACCAGACCTGGGATATAGATAAACACAAAGAGAATATCAATAGAGAGGTGGAAATTATGAAAAGGAACCAAAGTGAACTGAATACCATAATAACAGAAAATAAAAATTCCCTAGATGGACTAAACAGCAAATTCAAGCTGGTAGAAGAAAGAATCAGAGAATTTGAATATAAGAAAATTGAAATCATTCAGTTTGAGAATAAAAAAGGAGAAAGAATCAAGACAAATGATCAGAGCCTGAGGAGCATGTGAACATTGTTTTGGATTCCTATGCTACTCAAAGCAATGCCATGGAATGGGTTGGCCTTAAAAATGGGAGTTTATGTACTCATGGTTAAGGCTGGGAAACTGTCACAATCAAAGCATCATCAAGGCAATGCTTTACTCCTGAAGACTGGCTACTGGTATTCTTTGGCTCATGAAGGTATCTGCTGGCCTTTCCCTTCTCTTCTGTGTTTCCTTGACTTCAGCTTTTTCCTTCCATGGCTTTTTTCTCTCTCTCTTTCTTTATGTTCATTTGATTTATAAAGGACTCCAGTAATAGGACCAAGACCCATCCTGAATGAGGTGGGTAACACTTTCACTGAAGTAGTCTCATCAAAAGGTCCTACTTACAATGGTCCACACCCACAGGAATGGGTTAAATTTAAGAACATGTTTTTCTGGAGTACGTACAGCTTCAAACTATCACAGACACCATCAAGCCTACCTATGCATGCATTGTGGGAATCTCGATAGGAGAAGAAAGAGAGAGGAGGCAGAGAGAATATTAAAAGAAATAATGGCTGGAAACTACCAAAATTTAAAGAAAGAAATGAATATACACATCCAAGATTCCCAACGAACTCCAATCAGGATAAACCCAAAAAACCCACACTGCACCATGTTATATTCACTGTCAATTGCCAAAGATAAAAGAGAGTTCTGAAAGTCACAAGAAAGAAGTAGCATGCCATGTACAAGGAAGCCTCAATAAGATAAAGTGCCAATTTCTCATTGGAAATCATGAAGGCAAGAAGCAGTGTCATGAAATATTTGAAGTACTGAAAGAATTTCCAACCAAAAATTCTACATCAGCAAAATTGAGGGCAATATTAAGACATTGCCAAATAAACTAAAACTGAGAGATTTCATCACCACTAGATCAGCCCTACAAGAGATGCTAATGAGAACTATACAGGTTAAAAGGAAAGGACAGAAGACAAAAGACTGAAGCCACATGAAGAAATAAAGATCTATGGTAAAGATGGTAAAGGTAACCATATGGGTAAATATATATGCCAGTACTATTATATTTTTTATTTATAACTTGACTTTTACTTCCTACAGGATACAAAAAGGCAAATACATAAAATGTAATGAAAAATCAGTGGTCTTGGACTCACAGTGCTTAGACATGTAATTTGTGAGAAGATCTAGAAAAGAAGGGGTGGAGGGCAATAAGAACATCATCTATGTATACTATTGAAGCAATGTTGGTATCAAAGCAAACAACATTATTTAAGTGTAGGATGTTAAATTTAAGCCACATGGTAACTACAAAGAAAGTATCAGAGACTATGAAAGCTCTAGAGACAGAAACAAGAGTATAAGATACCAGGAGAGGTGGGGAGGGGGAAGACAGGGTGAATGGGGAGTTGATGCATAAGGAGTTTAGAGTTTCTGCTTATGTGTATGAGAACATTTTAGCAGAGGAAGGTAGTGAGGGTACTGCAACATTGTGAATGGGATTAATTCCACAGGGTAGTATTCTTGGCAGTGGTTGAAATGAGAAAGTTTAGTTTACATATATATTCCCATGATTTAAACAGACAAACAAACAAAGAGCAACTAAAGAGATATGACAATTAAATGCAATACATGATCCTGGACAGCATATAACAAAGGAGGAAAAAAGACTAAAAAAAACTTTATTGGTACATAAGAAAAAATAGAATTTAGAGAATAAGCTTTATATTAATGTTAAGTTTCTTGAACTTGATAATTGCACTTCAGGTGGTTACATAAGTGAATATCCTTGTTCTCAGGAAATTTACATGGCAGTATTAAGTGTTCAAGGAGCATGATATATAAAATCTACATACAAATGTTCAGAAAATGGATTGATAAATAGAGACGAATGGATGGATGGACAGACAGTCAGACAGAGATGGATGGATAGATAGATAATGGCAAATCTGGCAAACGTTAAAATTCATGGATCTGGGTATGTGAGGTCAGAGGAATATTTAGTAGTTCTTTTTATGGGGTTTTTATTGTTTTGTAACTGTCCTGTAAGTTTGAAAATATTTCAACATAGATAGTTTTGAAAAATAAAATACATAAAACTGCATCATGCTAAATAGATTCTGAAACCAAAAGGAAATGAGATCATACAGAACATAAGCAATTATCATTACTTCTGTGGAAAGCTTCAATACAATTCCATATATTACTTTTCTGAGAATATTTAAACTCTAAAATATTCAACAATTTATTCATTCAATAACATTTATTGAGAGGACACAATGTGAAAGGAGATGTAATCATAGTGGAACTCGGGGCCAAATCAGGTAGACATAGTAGGTTGCAAAGACTTTGGATTTTATTTTTAATAAACTGGAGCCACTGGAAGGTTTGAGAAGAAAAGCAACAAAACAAAAGTTTATTTCAAGAAGCATATTTAAACTATTGCTTATAATGAATGTAAAGTATAAAATGTAAATTAATACCAATTGAAAAAGAGATAATCAGTAATTACAGGTTTGTATTGGAAATATGCTATACTTTGTTACACTCTGAATGTAGAGGAAAAGAAAATAACTTATTAAATTTGTTTTTCTTCAATAAGAACTAACATACACCATGGTCTTGATCCCTGACAACTACATTTTAAGTATGTCTAGAATTCTTTTTAAGTTCTTTCCATATTAATTAATTATTATAGCTAACAATTTTAATTATTCCATGTGCCAAGAACTACTCTAAGGAGATCTTTGCAGTATTTGGGGAGGGATAGAGTCAAATAGACTATTAAGATACAGTGTGAGAATGGTTTCAACAGAGGTGTGCAAATGGTAATGTAGGAAATTAGAAGTAATCTATGTCTCCAAGCTTGAGTGATTTTGTCATTGAAGAGTCTTCTCCAAGACCTTAAGCTGATTTTTTAAGAAACAATTGTGTCTATTTATGAGTGTATATGAAAGGGGGTGGGGAGAGAGACACAGAAAGAGAGAGAGAGAGACAGAGAGAGAGAGAGAGAGAGAGAGAGTGAGAGAGTAGGTGAGTAGGAAAGAGAGGAGTTGGTAAGCTTAATGGGAGGAAAAAAAGAAAGATATTCTTGACAGAGTGAGCAATGTGTGCAAAGGCAAAGGAGCCTGTATTTATGGGACTGTAATAGTTTATTTCTGGCAGGAGAGTTTGAGGAACTGAGTGGCAAGAAATTAAGCTAGGATTGCAAATTGTGTATAAGTCTTCAATAAACAATAAAGAATTTAGAATTTACCATAAAGGATGTATTTTTCAGGGTTCTCCAAGGAAACAGAACTGCATATATATAGTATGAGATTTATTATAGGAGTTAGCTCATATGACTGTGGGGATTGGCAAATTCAAATTACTTAAGGCAGGCTGGAAGCTAAGAGCACCAATGAATTCCCTAGGAAAAGCTGCCTGGCTAAAGTAGAGATAGAAATTCTTCTTTCTGACTGCTAAAATCAACAGTTTCCTTTTAAAAAGGCCTTCAACTGATTGGATGAGACTTATTTCACTGATGAAGGCAATCTTCTCAGTTGATTGTAGATGTAATCAACCATAGATGCAATCAATTGAGTGATGATGTAAGTCCATGAAATATCTTCACAGTAACAAGCAGGTCATTGCTTGCTTGACCAAACAATTAAACACCATAACCTAGCCAAGTTGACACATGAACTTAACCCTCACAGCCCACCCCTTGTCATCTTGGCATCATACACATCTCCATGAACCATACTAAAACTCTAAAATAATAACAATCACACTTTCTTCTAACATAATTCAGCTATCTTGTGTACAACCAGAAATGCACTCTTTCCCCAGAAGAGGGGCCAAGGCCATGGAATAGTCATTTTTAAACTTGATATCCTGTAACTTAAATATTATTATGTTAATACAACTTATGTTGTATGATAAGAGACACTCCAGGGGATCTCCTACATTCCAGGCAAACTCTTCTTTACCTCCAATGTGTACTAGCAGTCCTATTTCCCCTTGATAATCAGAGTCAATGGCCCCCGCCAGTACAGTAATATCCTTTTTTACAAGTTGATTTAGAGGCAAAACCCAAAGTGTCCAGGTGGCAGTCTTAACTTCCAGTTCATTGAACTCATTGTTGTGTCTCCTGTTGGGAGTAAGACCTGTAGGTAGTAGAGTTTATGGTTGTAGAGACAGAAACAAATTTTTTTCTAGTGGATCACTGGAGATAATACTGAGTGGTGCCACTACCATTTCTACCACTGATTCCTAGATCTTTGAATCTTACCTGTGGGAGAAACTATACCATTTACTGGCTGTTAATTTAGAACATACACAGCATCCTAGAGAATATTACCTCAGTCCTGAAAGGTATTGCCATCTAGTTGGCACCATAATTGAGTTTTCACAAGGCCATTCCACCATTCTATCAATCCAGGTGCTTCAGGATGATGGGGAACGTGATAAAACCAGGGAATTCCATGAGCATATACCAATTTTTACAGTTCATTTGCTTTGAAGTGGGTTCCTTGATCAGAAGTAATGTTGTATGGAATGCCATGATTGTGTATAAGGCATTCTGTAAGCTCGTGAGTGATAGTTTTGACAGAAGCATTGTATGCATGGAAGACAAATCCATATCCAGAGCATGCGTCTGTTCCAATACAAGCCAAACATTGCCCCTTCCTTGATGGACGTGGTCCAACGTAATTAATCTACCACCAGGTACCAGGCTGATCACCTTGGGGAATGGTGCCACATCAGGGACTGAGTGTTTGCTTCTGCTTCTGGCAGATTGGGCACTCAGCAGTGGCTGTAGCCAGGTTGGCCTTTGTGAACAAAACACCATGTTGCTAAGCATAACCTCCATCACTATAACCATGGCCACTTTGTTCATGAGCCAGTTGAGCAATGACAGGAGTGTTTGGTGAAAGATACCAACTGGTATCCACAAAACAGGGTCATCTTACCCACTCTACTTGATTATTCAACTCATCCTCTTCTGAGTCATTCTCTGTAAGCATTCACACAGGACACAAATATCTTCATGTTTTTGACCATTCAGAAATGCCTATCCATATAGCTCTCCCAGACTTCTTTGCCACCAATTTCTAATCATGTTCTTTCCAAGTCCCTGACCATCCAGGCAAATGATTATATACTGCTTCACTCATGAAGCAGTAAAATACCTATGGTCATTTCTCCTTCCAAGAAAAATGAACAACCAGGTGAACTGCTTTAAGTTATGCCCTTGGGAGGATTTTCCTTCACCACTGTCCTTCAGGAATGTCCCAGAAAGGAGCTGTAGTACTGCAGTTGTCCACTTTCAGGTGGAACTGGTATATCAAGCAGAACTCTCTGTAAACCAGGCCAAGTTATCTCTTCCCCAGTCAACTGAATATAACAAGCATCCAGTAATCCCCAAAATATTTAATCATTTCATTTTTCTCCAATGCTTAATCACTCTGGTAAAAAGCTTTTGGGGAAATCTGGGAGAAAGAATAACAGTATAAATTTTTGGCAGTGTAGCAGGGTCCTTCCCTAAGGGATCACAGCCTTCCCTTCATTCAAGAGGTTCTGGGTGTTTAAACTATCTCAAGGGACTGTGACTCACTGTAAGTATGATTTTTTATACCTTGACCTAAAACTTATCTGCTTATCCAATTCAAGTAAGAATTTAGTATATTGGTCAGCTATCTCACTTCTAGGTACCCCATCATCAACTCCTCAATGCCATAAGTGTCTGCAAGTCAAACTATTCTGATTATAGCTCTAATGCTGCTGTTCATTATGGTAGCCACACCTACCTAGTCTTGGGAGATTAAGTGTTCCACATGGATCCTGCCAATCTGGGATCCAATCATACCCAATATATTAAAGTATCCAATTTCAGTGGCAGCCATTCCCACAGAAATGTTTACCCAACAGAGAAGAGCAAGCACAGAGCTTTTTAGGGATATTTGAACTGCTCTCACAAATTTATTCCTCACAATCCTGGTGAAAAATATGTCCACTAGACATTCCTGGTGTGGATGAGCAGCTCTTACATGATAAATCCACTCTAACATTCCAACCAGTCTAAGCCTTTGGATTCTTTCTGATTGCTGAAATTATCAGTTCTCCTTTCAAGGCCTTCAACAGATTAGTTGAGACTTCTATTTCTGAAAGCAATCTCCCTTATTTATTGTAGCTATAACCAGCCATAGATACAACTGACTGGCTAATGATTTTTTAAATTATTTTTTTATTTTTAAAGAAGTTTTAGATTACATAAATGTTACATAAAAAAATGTTACATATGCTCCACTCCTTCCCCCTCCCACACTTTCCCACATTAACAACATCCCTCATTAGTGTGGTACATTATTACAATTGATGAACACATATTGACACATTGCTACTAAACATGGATTATAGTTTACATTATAGTTTACAGTCTGTCCTGCACAATTTTGTAGGTTATGACAAAATATACAATGGCCTGTATCCAACACTGCAATGTCATACAGGACAAATCTAATGTCCCAAAAATGCCCAGTTCTTATACCTATTCTTCTCTCTCCCATCACTCAGAACCTCTGGTGGCCACTGCCTTTATATCAGTGATAAGATTTCTTCCACTGCTAGAATAATAATAAGTCTATAGTAAAATAATAATAAGTCTACTTTAGTACATTGTTCATTCCCCAATCTTGAGAATTTGGCATGGGGATGCCCACTTTGCTTCTAATTGAGAGGGAGCTTAGATCCCATGGGGCAGATGGATGAAACTATCTTGTTTGCAGTTGCAGACACTCTCTGTTCCTTGAGATGGGTGTTGTCCATCATCATCTTCTTGTTATTGTCCTGGGTGAGTCCAATGAACTAGAGAGTAGGTGTTGCAACTCTCCTGAAATTCAGGGCTCAAGTGGCATATGGATAGATCAAAGATTTAAGTGCCTGGGACATATATTTATCAAGTATAGTCCTAATTTTAAGTTCAAATAAAAGGGGCAGAAGAGCCACGTGTAGAGAACCTATAAATGAGTTTAACTCTGTTACTCTGGGGAGCATAAATTCCAAAATAAGACCCACTGACCTTACTTTGCTGAATTCCTGAGCTGTCTGCCCTGCTTATAGTTTCTGGATGTCTCTAGAGCCCTCAGGAGCCCTGCTATTTGAGGCAGGGTTTTCTGTGACAGTCAATGAGATCCTGCTGGTCTTGCATAAGCATAACATCTGGAATGACCTCTTGACTCACATTGAAATCTCTTAGCCATAAAAACACATTTGTATTTACCATTTCCTCCTTTTGGTCAAGGTCTTTTTCCAGTTGCATTGCTAGTTGGTACTTGGAAATAATCCCTCAAGGCCAGAGAGGCTCATCCCCAGGAGTCATGTTCCGCACCGGGCGGGGGGCGGGGGGCGTGTGGTGGGGTGGGGAAGGTAGTGCATTTGAACAATTTGAACAACAAGGAGGCTTTCAGGAGGTAAGTCTTAAGCAGTAACTTTGAATTTCACAAGAAAAAGTTCATAAGTACAATCATCAATATCAAGGGCTTGGCATAAAATTCTGTCTTCTTTCATTAGGCACTGCCCTTGCACTCAGGGGTTTCTTTCTGTCTTATTAGAGAATGTAGCAGAACTCCCCAGGATGGGAATTCAATATTCTTTCAGTTATTGTGTGGATCTCCACCCACTGATACAGTGCCCCATGAACACTTGAACATATTCACATGCCTTAGAGGCATGCCCCAGGTGAACCCCTTCCTTTCCATTCCCCTATCACTGACACCCTGCAAGAGTGATCCTCCCCTGCCACTTTTGAGACCCTTCTGTGATCCAAAACCTCTACAAAAATGAAGCCAACAAAATAACCAAATAAAATTAATAAGAAAATGAAATAATTTTTAAAAAATAACCAATAAATATAATTTTTTAAAGATTTTGAAATAATAAAATTTTTAAAAAAATTTTTTAGACTTTGTTTCTTTCATCACTGTAAGATCTGTTGTCCTGTTTGTACAGTGACATTTTCATCCATGTATTGCCCCAGTAGCTTATTTTTTTTTCATTTTATCTTCAAAGAAGCTTTAGGATACAGAAAAGTCACATAGAAAAGAACATAGGGGATTCGCATATACCCAATGCTCTCCCACTTTCCCCCTCTTCCCTATTAATAACATTTTACATGCAGATGGTACATTTGTTACAATTGATGAACACATGTTGGAGCATTGCCACTATGTGTGGATTATAGTTGACATTATAGTTTAAGGTCGCTGTCACACAATTATGTAAGTTATGACAAGCTATATAATGGCCTGCATCTGTCATTGCAACATCATTCAGAACAATTCCAATGTCCTGAAAATGCCCCCATATTACACCTTTTCTTCCTTTCTCCCTCCCATTAGAACCTCCAATGGCCATTGCCTCCAAATCAATGATAAAAGTTCTTCCATTGCTAGAACTATAATAAGTCTATAGTAGAATAACAGTAAGTCTACACTAGACCACTGTTCATTCCCCAATCCTGAGAATTCTGGGTTGGTGATGTCCACTCCACCTCTAATTGACAGTGGGCTAAGATCCCATGGGGCAGATGGGTAAGACTATCTTGCTTGAAGTTGTAGACTCTCTGTTCCTTGGGATGGTCATTGTCCATCATCATTACTTTGTTAGTTGCCCTGGGTGAGTCTAATGAACTGGAGAGTAGGTGTTGCAACTCTGCTGAGATTCAGGGCCCAACAGGCACATGGAAAGCACAAAGATTTAAGTCTCTTGGACATTAACCTATCAACTCTAGTACTACTATAGGTTCAAATATAAGGAGCAGAAGAGCCATGTGTAGGGAAACCACAACTGAGTCCAACTCTGTCACACTGGGGAGCATAAATTACAAAGTAGAGCCCACAGATAGGGCCCCAAACTCCTAAGTTGTCGTCCCTTCCTATAGTGTCTGGATCTCTCCAGAGCCCTCAGGAGCCCTGCTATTTGAGATAATATTTACTTTGGCAGTCAATGAGATCCTGCTGAGACATGCATAAGCATAAGCTCTGGAATGACCTCCCAACTCACTTTGAAGTCTCTTAGCCATATAAACTCATTTGTCTTTACCCTTTCCCCCTTTTGGTCAAGGTCTTTTTCCAGTCGCATTGCTAGTTTGTGCTTGTAGTAACCCCTCGGTGGCAGGTAGTCTCATCCCTGGGAGTCATGTCCCATGCCAGGGGACGAGGGGAGGTAACGCATTTATATGCTGAGTTTGGCTTAGAGAGAAGCCTCATTTGAGAGACAAGGAGACTCTCAAGAGGTAACTCTTAGGCAACCTAAATTCTAGGCTAAGTTTCAATTTCAAAAAAAGAGGTTCATAAGTACAGTCATCAATATCAAGGGCCCATCAATGGTCCATCCTCCTTCACTAGTCCCTGCCTCTATACCCAAGATCCTTTCCCTTATTAATAACATTTTACATGTGGGAGGTATATTAGTTACAATTGATGTAAAAAATTTGAAGCATTGCTACTAACCATGGTCAAATGATTTGCATTATGGTTTACATTTTGGACCATACAATTTTATAAATTTTGATGAAATTTAACATGGCCTGTATCCATCATTGCAAGATCATGTAGAACAGTTACAATGCCCCCAAAATGTCCCATATTCCATCGATTCTATTCCTCCCTCCCTCGCCCCCTTCAGGACCCACAGCATCCACTAAGGTTCACTCCTTGAAGAACAAAATTCACAGTTACTTGCAACAGCAATGAGGGCTTGACATACAGGCCTGTCCTTCCCTATTAGGCACTGCCTATGCTCTCGAGAGACTCCTGCCCTTCTATTTGAGAATATAGCAGGACTCCCCAGGATGGGATTCCAACACCTTCCCATTCATTATGTGGGTCTCCACCCACTGATACAATGCAATATAACAGGATGAACACACACATACTTCCTGGAAGCCTGCCCCAGGTACACCCTGTCCTGCATGCCCCCCACATCCAACACCCTAAACAAGTAACCCTCCCCTGCTGTATTTGACAAAAAAACCTTCCCAACATTGTAGTTTCAACCACATACCCACAAATCGCCAGAGTTCATCTGCTCTCTCCCCCAACTCTCCCCAACCCCCAGTTCCAGAAACAGTGCAACACCCCCCCACCCTACCCCCCTCACAAGCCAGCACCACCCAACCCAATACCATCACTGCACCACTGTCATGCCCATCCACTGCACAACTGCACCCTTCCTCATTATCATAGATTTTGCCCATATGGACATTGACTCACAACCATCTATTCCCTTTCTGTCTCCTATAAACCTATCTTCCAGACTGTGTCTCTGTTAGTCTGCTCAGTTTGCTTAATTCATATCAGTGAGGTCATGTCATAATTTGTCCTTCAGTGCTTGGCTTGCTTCAGTCAATACAAGGTCTTCAAGGTTCATCCATGTTATCCCATGTGTTAATACTGCATTTCTTCTTACAGCTGAGTAATATTCCATTGTATGTATATACCAGAGTTTGCTTATCCATTTATCTGTTGATGGACATTTGGGTTGTTTCTAACTTTTGGCAATAGTAAATAATGCCACGATGAATATTGGTGTGCATTTATCTGTTCGTGTCCCTGCTTTCAATTCTTCTGGGTATATACCCAATAGTGGGATTCCTGGATCATATAACGGTTGTATAGTTAGCTTCCTAAGGAACTGCAAGTCTGTCCTCCACAATGGTTGCACCACTCTGCATTCCCACCAGCAGGGATAAGGGCTCCCATCCCTCCACATCCTCTCCAACACTTGTAGTCCTCTGTTTTTTTAATAGCCTCCAGTCTAATGGATGTAAGATGATATCTCATTGTAGTTTTGATTTGCAAGTGACATTGAGCATCTTTTCATGTGGATTTTAGCCATTTGTATTTAATCTTTGGAGAAGTGTCTATTCAAATCACTTGCTCGTTTTTTAAATGACTGTTTGCCTTTTTATTTTCAAGGTATAGGATTTCTTTATATATGCTGGATATTAGGTCCCTATCGACTATATGGTTACCAAATGTTTTCTCCCATTGAGTACGTTGCCTTTTCCTTTTTTTGACAAACTCCTTTGAGGTTCAGAAGTTTTTAATTTTGAGGAGGTCCTATTTATCTATTTTTTCTTTTTTGCTCATGCTTTGGGCATAAAGTTCATGAAACTATTTCCTAATACAACATCCTGTAGATGCTTCCCTGCATTATCCTCCAAGAACTTTATGATCTTGGTCCTTATATTTAGATCCTTGCTCTATCTTGAATTAATTTTTGTATAAGGTGTGAGATGGTGTTCCTTTCTCAATCTTTGGATAAGCATGTCCAGTTCTCCAAGCACCATTTGTTGAAATGGCTATTCTTTCCCAGTTGAGTGAGCTTGGTGGCCTTGTCAAATATCAATTGACTATATATGTAGCAAGAATTTTGTTGAGGATCTATATCAGAACTCTCAATTCAGTTCCATTGGTCAGTATGTCTATCCTTGTGCCAATACCATGCAGTTTTGACCACTGTAGCTTTGTAGTATGTTTTAAATTCAGGTAGTGTGATTCCTCCAATTTCATCTTTCTTTTTCAATATGTCTTTGGCTATTCTGGGCCCCTTGCTCTTCCAAATAAATTTCATAATTAGCTTTTCCAATTCAGTGAAAAATCCTGCAGTAATTTTTATTGGGATTGCACAAATAAGTAAATCAGTTTGGGTAGGATAGACATCTTAGAGATGTTTAGTCTTCCTATCTATGAACAGGGAATATTTTTCCATTTATTTAGATCTTTGATTTCTGTTAACAGTGCTGTGTAGTCTTCTGCTTACAAGTCATTTACATCTTTACTTAAAATTATTCCTACGTATCTGATTCTTTTAGTTGCTATTGATTTCCTCCTCAGATTGCTCATTATTCATGTACAGAAATCCTACTAATTTTTGCACATTAATCTTATAACTTGCCTCTTTACTGAACTCATTTATAAGCTCTAGATGCTTTGTTGTAAATTTCTCAGGGCTTTCTATGTATAGGATCATGTCATCTGCACATAGTGTCATTTTTACTTATTCCTTTCCAATTTGGCTGCCTTTTATATCTTTTTCTTGCCTAAGTGCTTGAGCAAGTACTTTTAACACAATGTTAAATAAGAGTGGTGACAGTGGGCATCCTTGTCTTGTTCCAGATATTAGAGGGAAAGCTTTTAGAATTTCACCATTGAATGTGATGTTAGCTGTGTTTTTCATATATACCCTTTATCATGTTGAGGAAGTTTTCTTCTATTCCTATCTTTTGCAGTGTTTTCATCAGGAAAAGATGCTGTATTTTGTCGAATGCTTTTTCTGCATCTATAGAGATGATCATGTGATTTTTTTTTCTTTCAATCTGTTTATGTGGTGTATTACATTGATTGATTTTCTTATGTTGAAACATCCTTTCATACCCGGGATGAAACCCACTTGGTCAATGTTTGATATGTTGTTAAATATGAGTAGCGAGTGTTTTGTTGAGGTTTTTAGCCTCTAGATTCATTAGAGAGATCAGTGTATAATTTCCTTTCTCGTGGCATTTTTGTTTGGCTTTGGTACTAGGATGATGTCAGCATCATAGAACGAGTTAGGCAATGTTCCTTCCATTTCTATTTTTTTGAAGAGTTTAAGCAGGATTGGTGTTAGTTCTTTCCAGAATATTTGGTCAAATTCACCTGTGAAGCCATCTGATCCTGGGTTCTTCTTATTCAGCAGGTTTTTGATGACTAATTCAGTCTCACCACTTGTGTTTGGTCTGTTACGTTCATCAATTTCTTCTTTCATCTTATAGGCTGCTCCTGTGTTTCTAGGAATTTGTCCATTTTCTCTAAATTATCTATCTTTTTTACATGCAAATTTTCAAAATATCCTCTAATGATACTCTTTATTTCTGTGGGGTCAGTTGTGATATCCCCTCCCTCGTTTCTTATTTTATGGATTTGCATCTTCTCTCTTTTTTCTTTGTTAGTCTAGCTAAGCATGTGTCAATTTTATTAATCTTCTCAAATAACCAGTTTTTGGTTTTATTTTTTTCTAATGCTTTCTTATTTTCAGTTTCATTTAGCTCTCCTCCAACTTTGTTATTTCCTTCTTTCTACTTTCTTTGGGATTAATTTGTTGTTCTTTTTCTAATTCCTCCAGGTGTGCAGTTAGGTCTTTGATTTTAGCTCTTCTATTTTAATATAGGCATTTCTGGCTATGAATTTCCCTCTCAGTACAGCTTTTGCTACAGCCCATAGGTTTCTATATGTTGTGTTATCATTTTCATTTGTTTCAAGGTAGTTACTGAGTTCTTCTTCAATTTCCTCCTTGACCCACTGATGGTCTAAGAGTGTGTTGTTTAACTTCCATGACGTTGTGCCTAATCTGCTTCTCTGCCCTTACTGATTTCCACCTTCATTTCACTGTGGTCAGAGAAATTACTTTGCATAATTTCAATATGTCTGAATTCATTGAGTGTTGTTCTGTGGCCTAGTGTTAGTCTGTCCTGGAGAATGATCCATGTGCACTCAAGAAGAATGTATATCCTGCTGTATTTGGGTGTACTGTTCTGTATATGTCTATAAGGTCTAGATCCTCTAATGTATTACTCAAGGTCTTTGTTTCATTATTGATTCTCTATCAAAATGTTCTTTCTAAAGGTGATAATGGTATATTAAAGTCCCAGACTATAATTGTAGAGGCATCTATTTCTCCACTTAGCTTTTCCATGTTTGCCTCATGCATATTGGGGCACCCTGAGTGGGTGCATAAATGTTTATGATTGTTCTTTCCTCTTGAGAGATCACCCCTTTTATTAATATATAGTGTCCGCCTTTGTCTCCTACTATAGTTTTACACTTAAGTCTATTTTGTCCGATATTAGTATAGCTACTCCTGCCCTTTTTTGATTATTGTTTGGTTGTAAAATTGTTTTCCAACCATTTGCTTTTAGCCTCCTTGCATCCCTGGGTCTAAGGTGAGTTTCTTATAGACAGCATATAAATAGGTCATATTTCCTTACCCATTCTGCCAATCTGTGTCTCTTGATTGGAGAGAGTTTAAGCCATTGACATTCAATGTTATTACTGTCAAGGAATTACTTACATTAGCCATATTTTCTTTAGGTTAGTGTATGAAATATGTTGTTTTCATTTCTCTTTTTATCATTTTAGTTCTTTTTACACATTCCTCCAACTCTGTCTCTCCTGTTTTTTCCTTTCAACCTGAGGAACTCCCTTTAGTATTTCTTGAAGGGCAGGTTTCTTGTTGACTAACTTAATTTCTGTTTATCTGTGAATATTTGAACTTTCCCTCATTTTTAATGCTGGCCTTGCTGGATAGAGAATTCTTGGCTGGAAGTTCTTTTCTTTTAGCAGTTTAACTATGTCATACCACTGTCTTCTTGCCTCCATGGTTTCAGATGAGAAATCAGCCCTTAGTCTTATCTAGCTTCCCTTGTATGTGATACATCTCTTTTCTCTTGCTGCTTTCAGTTTTCTCTCTTTGTCTTGAGCATTGGACAATTTGACAAGTAGATGTCTTCGGGTATGCCTGTTAAGATTTTTACTTTTTCGGGTGTGGTACACTTCCTGGGCTTGTACATCCATGTCCTTCAATAGAGTTGGGATATTTTCAGCCATTATTTCCTCCAACACTCCTTCTGTCCCTTTTCCCTTCTCTTCTTCCTCTGGGATGCCTATATTCATATGTTTTTCCTTTTTGTTTTATCATTCAAGCCCTTAATTCCCTGCTGGATTTTTTCTATCTTTTTATCTATCTTTTCTATCTGCTTGATTTCAGCTGTACTGTCTTCCACATTGCTGATTTTTTCCTCTGCCTGTTCAAATTTGCTGTTATGTGTTTCCAGTGTATTTTTTATTTCTTGCATTGTGCCATTCATCACCATCATATCTGTTATCTTTTTATGTATGTTTACAATTTCTTTGATATGTTCTCCCAGTGTCTTCTTAATTTCCTTAATCTCTTCCTTTACTTCATTATGTTGATTCATGATATTAGTTTGGACATGTCTGATTAGTTTTCCCATGTTCTGCATCTCTTCCTGTTTTTTAGTTTGTTCATTTGACTGGGTCATGTCTTCCTGTTTCTTATTATGGCTTGTAATTCTTGTTGGTGTCTAAACATCTGTTTATCTTGATGGGTTTATTCTGTTGGTTAGCTTCTCTTTCTACTCAAAGGTTTTTTTGTTGTTGTTTTTGCATGTGTGGTAAAGTTTCACTTTGACACTTTGTTCCTCTTATTCTATTTCCTTGCTGTTGTCTATATTCCCTTGGAAAAAAATTGGGACCAGAGAAAAGGAAAGAGATAAGAAAGGAAAAAGAGTAATAGTAATAATAGAAGAAAGTTAGAAGAGGAGCCATACAAGACCTAGGAAAATAAATAATTAACATGAGTAAAAATCATAAGAAGTACAGCATAATAAGAATAAAAAAGTGGACTAGAAAATTGAAATGAGAAATAAAACAGAGAAAAATATATAGAATGAATTAAAAGGCCAGAATGATGAGAAGAGAGGAAAAGAAAAAGTAAAAAAAGAAATAGAGAAAAAAAAAGTAAGAGAGAAAAACAAAAACAAAAAAATTGAAGACCAGACAAAAAGAGGTGGAATGAAAGAAAAACAACAGAAAACAGAAGACAGAAAAATGAAGGCCAGAAAAGAAATAACATAGGTAGAACACATCAGTAAAAGAAAAGGGAGCGGAGGGGGGGGGGCGGGGGGAGGACAAGTAAAGGAGAAGGAAACACAACAAACAAGAAACAAAACAGCAGCAACTAAAAAAACAACAACAACAACAACAACAAAAACAAAGGACAATAGCCAGTCTTCCCTTTTAGGCCCCCAAAGATCTTCTCAGCCTGCCAGTGTTCATCAATCAATCACCCTGCAACCTGCCCTCTTTTGGTGATGTACCAGGTTTTGGCGAGTAAAATAAGGAAAAGAAAAGGAAAAAAAAAAGAGAAAGGAACCTTTAAAAAAAAAATAACAGATCCAAGAAAGCCTAAAACAAAAAAAAAAAAGTCTATATGTTCCCTGTCATAAGATATCAGCTGGATGCATGATAACCCGATGGATCGCTCATGATCACTTCTCTGAGGAGACCAGGGAATCGGGAATTGAACCAGAGGCCTCATATATGCAAAACAGGAATTCCTCCACTGAGCTAAATTGTCTCTTTAGGTTAATTAATCTTCGGAATGCTATCTGCCCTCTTTCCCCCAGGTGTTTTAGAGTTCTACAGTTTGCTGGAGTCCTGCTGATTAAGCACCTGTCCTCACCCTTCTCTAATCTGGTTCCTCTCTCTCTCTGGGCACCTGGGCATAACATCCTGCCTGAGTAGATCTCCCCTCCCCTCTCCCCATCAGGTCTGGGTCCCTTTGGAGATTCAAAGGGGGCTCAGCTGGCCAAACTCACGACAAAGATACCACTTTCCACCCTCTCTCAGATTCCTCTTCCTCCCAGGGAACACTCCTTCCCAGTCTGTCCTTGGCAGCAGCAAGCCAGGGTTCAACTGAGGTTACTTGCCTTGAGGGTAGGGTATATGTGCCCTCTCCAGCCACAGGGGTGAGCGACTCATGGATTTTCTTTGACTTCTTTATCTTTCCAGTACCCTCCTAGATGACTCAGAGCAACTTCCCATTCTATATATATCCAAAGTAGCTCCTTTAGATAGGTCCCTGACTTCTGTCCACTTTTTTGTGAGAGAGTCAGACTCTGCCTACCTACTTCAGAGCCATTTTCCCTGCCTTATTAGCATTTTTACATGAAGTACTGGCGTTATGGATTATTTAATATTGAAACTTACATGGCTTCTTCCTTCAATTAAATATTTTTAACAAGATTGAAAATGACTGCTTCCTTTTAGACTTCTTTTGTTCTCAATATTGCTGTTTCTTGATTTGGGTGAAAGAGCTACAAAACACATTTTAAGATGAGATTGAAGTCAGGGTTTACAATTTTGAATGCCCAAAGGGTCAAATATGTGAGCACAGTGGGCTGGATGTAATTCAACAGATGGTGGAGCAGACTATGGTGTACCAGAGAGCTCTTGTACCATCTGAAGAAGGAGCTACCCAAACAGCTGCAGGCATCGTTTGTATTTTTTCCAAGCCTTGTTTTTAAAATGATGTATGTGGAATACAATCACTAGTGGCTTCCCTGGGCTTGAACAGGAATATTTCTTTTGGGTATAATTCATGATTTTACATAAGGTCAAGAATCAGATATTTTGTTTAGTGTTTAATATTACCTTTCTCCTGTGCTAATGGTATGCCTAGTTTTTCATTATGGATTATATATTTAGTATTTTAATTAAATAATGCCTTTTTTAATTTTTTAACATGAGACAATCTTGGCTATGTAATTACAGAGTTCCATTTAATTTTCATTGTTTAGATTACCACTTTATTATAATTGTATATCTTGCAGATTGCAGAATTATAGGAATAAGTTTGAGATGGTTATAATTATTGTGACATTTAATAAAATAGTGCAGAATATATTTTCCAAGTTTAAAAGCACTCAGTTCTCCTAGGGTTGGAGTTTTGGAGGAATGGACTAAAATGGGGGCCATGCCATTTGTTTGTTTGTTTCATTGTTGCTATTTTTGCTCAAAAGGAAAATGAAAACACCAAATAAGGTATATCGTTAAAAGAAAATTTGTGAAAATCTAAGTGTTTTTAATATGTAAAGCCAAAATTTGGAATATAGGCATTCACTTCTAAGGCACTCATGTCTGATTTCAAAATGCCTGTACTCTTATGAGCTCATCTCTGTAAAACAGGGTTTCTTAACAAGACATCCATGATCTTGAATTGAAATAATAATAATAATAAAAACCATTATTCTTGTGGGGACTTGGTGCAGGTGTGATATATTTATTAAATAAGACACAGTATAGTGTGGACTTAGTAAGGGGTCCGTGGTTTTCACTTGAATGGCAAAGGGGTCAGTGGAACAAAAAAGATTAAGAACCCCTGCTGTAAAGTGTACCTCAGCTCCTTAGGGAAAGGTAAAGAATGGGAAAGTGCTTTTAGTCAGTCTGTTGACTAGTCAAATTGGGAAATGATGGGGGAAATGTTTGCTCTGTAGTTCACAAGATGGGGTGAGAAATTTTCTACTGGGAATTCTGTCTGAGTAATGTTAGGACTTTTGATCTACTACTATGCCAATCACCTAGTTTGAAGTTAAGATTGAGAAGTTGTGCTTCACTAGAAAAAGTTTATTTAGTTATTTCTTAATGTTTAAAAATTTGGCTTTTGGAGTTGCATGGACTGGAGTACTTCTCCTCGATAACCATTATGAAGCATAGGATATGTATCCCTGAAGCCTTCTTACTTTTGTTTTTTAACTCCATATTTGATGTCCCCTACTTTTCCTACTTTTCTTAGATCTGCTCAACCAAATATATTAAAAATGATTACTCAACCCTTTCAACTTTCAACCTCTGTTCTCACCTTTCAAGGACAATCCTATTGACGTTTGGGACTTTAAACAGTGGATGGCATTGAAAATTAATCTCACAAGCCCAGGTTATTCTGAACCCAGCAAGCTGAAGATTTCGTACCTATTTACCTTTCCTCCATCCTTCCAGTCATGAGAGTTTAAGCCAGAGGTGTAGATTTCTTCCCAATCACTGATTTGTATTTCAATTCCCATACTTGGAAGAGAGCCTTCCTCTAAAGCTTAGACATTTTGGCTATGATTTTTACAACCCGTCTAACTCCTGTTCCAGTTTTTCTGCAGAGACCTTTTACTGTACTGTTAGCCAAAATGGAGCTTCTGTGAAAATTAAGGAAAAATGTCCCTTTCTCTGAATAAACCATAAACTCCTGCCAGGGCAGAGGCCTTGATCAATGGAACACTAGTTAAGTTTCAGCCTCAACTCATCCATTCAGTGGATTCAAGAGTTAAAGAAACAAAGGTTTTATCTTGCTTATTTTTCATGATCATTGGCCTGGGGTTCTATTTTGCATTTTCATCTCCTTTGCTCTGAGACCCAGCTAACAGTTCAACCACTTCTGGACCATTGTTAGCTTCAGTGGTAGAGAGAACAAGGAATATGGTACAGTACATGCTGGACCCTATTTCTCTGGCCAAATAAAGTTACTTGTCCTTAATTGATTTGAAAAGGTAAATTTTCAACATAATTCTTCTGCAAGGAGGAACTACATATTGGTGAATAGTTATACACTCCATCACACCATGTTAGTAATCCCAGCCATGGAGGGAAAGAGAGGAAGAATTCAGTCACATAGTCACTAGTTATATGACAGAATGACAAAGGATCAGATATGAACCAGAAAGAAGAGTTCACACTGACATTGACTTGTGGTTACACATTTGATAGGGGGGATTTTTAAAGTTCCTTTTGCAAAATTTTCCTTGTTTTCATAAATTCTAAATATACTTCTTCAAAGGTCAGGCTTCCTTGGACCTAAATGAGATTAGAGAATAGCATATAGGCTGAGGAAAAATAACAATTATCAAATACATACCATGTGCTAGACATGGTTAATCACTTCATATGGCTGACATTTTTAATCCTTCCTGAAAATATTGTGAAGTAGTAATTATTATCCCTGTTTACTTATGAGGAAACTAAGGCTCACAGAGGTTAAGCAATTAGTAAAGATCACTTCATTGATTAAGACAGAGACAGAATTCAAACCTCATTCTTAATCCAAAGCCCTTAGACCTTCCTTTAGACTACCAATGGTTGTCTTCCTGGAACTTTTCTTCTCTTCTAGTATTTTAATATTTGTTTCTTATGAGACTCCTTAGTCTGCTCTGCCTAATCAGGACTCAGTAAGTCTACTCCTACAGAGAAGTGAAATTTCTGTTTTCATGTGAGTGGTGGATTTGTTTTTAAACATGGTCAAGTCTAAGAATCAGCTGAGTATTTTACTATTAAAAATCTATTTGTTGCATTTTGGAATATGCAGAGCCATCCCATACCCTACTTTCCAAGAAAGAATCACTTATCAGAATAGAAATTAACAGAAAGTTGGGAAATAGAAGATTCTAGATAACCCCACCCTCTTTCTTTCCCTTTGAAAGAAAAGAATAAACTCGTGACATTTTAAAGTTACAAGGGAATCTAAAGTTATCTGAGAGAATCTCCAAACTGACAGCTGAGGATACAGAAAGGTTAAAAGTCCAGAGAGATTTAGTGGTTATTGAATCCAGCCTCCAAGATGACCACCAACGATCCTCATCTTCTAATATATTTGTGCCTGGGTAATACCTCTTTCATTAAATCAAGGCTAATCTGTATATCCAATAGAATATGGTAGATGTGACAGTGTATGATGTCCAAAGCTGGGTCGTAAAGGAATTGCAGCTTTTGGCTTGGTCTTTTAGAACACTTGCTCCAGGTAAATCTAGTCCCCATGTCATGAGACCACTCAGGAAAACCAATGGAGAAGTCATATTGAGAGAAACCAGCTTGTCAGCACCAACTTGAGCCTCCTTGGGAATGATTCCTCCAGCCCCACTCTAGCGTTCAGATTACTGTACCCCCAGCTGACATCTAACTTCCACTTCATGAGAGACCTTGAGCCAGAGCTGCTGCTCATAAATTACTGACCTATATATCTTGACCTTATGAGATAATAAAAGATCATTGTTGTTTTAGGTCATTAAGTTTTGAGATGATTTATTAGGCAACAATAGATAACTAGTGTAGCAACTAACCCCAAGACAGAAAGATCATAGGAGTGAGATATGAAAATAGACTGCTAGTCTATTTCCTGACTACAAAACAAAGGATTTTGGTGCTAAAATAGTGTGATTTTTCCATGGCCAGTGCTACCATTCTCATATAATTATATTTGCTCTCTATTTCATCATAATATTTTCCTTCTCACAAGAATATTTCTCCTAAACATAAAATTATATTATAAATACTCTTACAAAAAAAAAGACAAATGATTTTTCCTTTTACCCCACCT